>JABUQX010081803.1:0-2500 GCA_015478945.1 Trachelipus rathkii
TCTTCATGCCTCCAACAGACCCAGAACGCTTAGAGTGTTTGCGACGTTTACGTTGAACAGTTTTCCATTCACCTTTCTCGGAAGTGCAGGAAACATTAGTTAGAAGGAGAATGGGTCATCGCATCAAGGTCCATTTGGAGCTGTTATCCAATTCATTTTCTAGGGTATAGAATCCCTTAGAGAGATGCCTGAAAAGGAAAAACTCGAGAAGAATTATTAGAAAGATTCAGAAGAGCTGAAACTGGTTTGTAGACTAGTAAGTGTTGATGGCTGGCGTTGTTCAATAGTGGATGTTGGTGCAGTCTTTTGAAACCTTGCTTTTTGTCTCAGAAGTAACTTATGGCGGAGGTCTCGTTCTGGTGTTGCATTTTTTACATCTGGAGTTACTGTGTTTTGTTTAAAAATTCGGTTGCTCTATATTTTTAACGAATAAATCTTAACTTGGTGACTATTCTTTTCTGGTTGTGGTTTAAACATCTTTTTCCAGGATTAGTAATAGTGGGAGGCCGAATCAAGGGACAAAAAGAACCGTCGCTATTGCATAAGTTTGGTGAACCAATTTGGTGAGTATGGGACAGTGTGTCTTTGCAGGAAATGTTTTCCAAATTTGTGATTGGATGAAGCTAGCATTAGTTTCATTGCTAGTTTGTTGAGAGTTAATACTCAGGATAGTTTTGATAGCTTTTGTGGGTGTGGACGGGATATGAACAAGGCTGCTTTTGCACTCTTTAGAATTCGTTAGTTGCGGCAGGTTACAGGTAGACAGTTGCAGTACATGCTTGTGAGTTTCAAGGGAATTAAGAGAAAGTTCTGTTAGGAAGGGTTGTGTTGGCGGTATTTAACATGCGGAGGCGTGGGGCAGCTGTAATTTTGGCGTAAGATTTTGATTTGTCTGATAATTTTCCTTGAGCTGGCATGAGCATCGCTCCCTGCTCAATTTATGTATGGTGCATACATGCTCTAAAACCTCCGGTTCAAACAGAGACGGCATTTAAAGAAAGAACTGGGGTCCTCAACATGTTCACAGTTAGGGGTATTTCACATGGAGTGTGAAACAATTCTCCGCAGATTGGGCATATGTCATCCTGTCCCCTACAGTATTTTCGGGATGACCAAACCGGTGGACATTTGAAGCAACGTCTGGTCGAGGGATAAAACGTGCGAACACTGCTTGGTGAACCCCTATGTTGACCTGGTTAGGTGGATAAAGGGGTATTAAAATTCAGCAGTAAACGGGAATTTGGTTTGTCAGATGTTTCCCGGCGAGGGGGAAATCTATAAACGTTTGTAACGGAAAATCTTCTCTGTTGGAGTTCTTCCAAAAGGACAGCTGTATCTTCGTCTTTCTGTTCATAACAATAAATAGTGCCTTTAGATGTTTCTTATTTCATCAGTAAGAAATAAGAAGAATATTTGCGAGAGACGTTAAGGATGACAGAATGGAAACTTTGATTTCGGGTTAGCAGCTTTTTACGAGAATGGACCCATTCCTCATCAATGTGACTGAAGGGTCTTCAACTCCTATAGGACTTTTTCAAGTGCCCTACTGAGAAAAATGGTTCTGTGCTCAGTAAGAGCTTTGGAGGTAGTGGATCGAAGTATGTAATACATCGCGGGAATGACATGTTCTGCTGACATTCCTGGAGGGGGTTCAGCATATGGAGTAAACGAAATGAGAACGACTGTTACGGGGGCACCTTTGCAGTATGCCCGGGCCGTTGGGGCACTAGTTTCGGGGTTGCTGGACGACGATCGCATGAAAATTTTCAGACCTCAGGTGTAGAGAAGGAAGTAAGGCATAGGTTACCGGTGTCTAGAAGTATAGGACGCCGATACTCAGGTCAGTGCTGGGTACTGACAGGATGTAATTGTGTTGATGTTGTTTGACTCACCTTGGTTAAACACGTTTTATTTCATTTAAAGACTTCCCATAAGAAAAATTTTTTCCACAAACTTCGTCCTCCATGATGAACAGCATTGACAATTAAAGCAAATGCAGACAATAAACTAAATACAGATGACTGGAAAGGTATATATTTCATAAGGAAGAGTAATCCTTCTCTCCACAGCAGGTCACAGTCAGAGACCCACACAACCAACCGGACCCCACCCGTAAGGTCGGGCTGTAGATGTGCCTCGGAAGACCCCGAAACTTACGTGGTGGCCCACTCCGTGTCACCAACGGCAACCTAAAGTCTTCGCGTAAAGTCCGCAGATTATACGCACCAAAGCTCAAACGGTTCATGAGTGGTTAGCAAAAGTCGGTTTCCTATCAATGGCGGCCCGTCAGAGATGAGCTTAAAGACCGTTTCAACGGTACCCTCATCCCACGGGAGGAAGGTGGGTGAACTAAAAACCCATGCAGGAAGAGGAAACCGGATAGCCCGTGCGGCTTGTGTGGAAAAAAGGGAGGGCAACCTTATATAAATAATTAAAGGAACTAATGGGTGGGAATTGTATAAGAACAACATATTCAAAAAACAAAAAAAAAAAAAAAAAA
>JABUQX010081803.1:7500-27500 GCA_015478945.1 Trachelipus rathkii
ATTCGTTGACCCAGAGCTCCCAGAATCTTGCTTCTAGCAATAAATTCCAACGCTGATCCAGGGAAGTAATACAACGCAAAAGGAAAGACCGGGTTGCTAGCCTCTTTCGCCCTGATGACCATGCGAAGAAAATTTTCATAATCCCTGACTGCGCCGTAATATCCATTCATTATCGAGATAAGTGACCTATATATGATATATAAAATATATATATATATATATATATATATATATATATATATATTATATATATATATAGTATATATAAATTATATAATATATATATATATAATATATATATAGTATATATATATATACTATATAATAATTATATATTAATAATATATATAATATAGATATATATATATATATATATATATATATAATATATATATATATATATATATATTATAATAATATATATATATAATATATATATATATAAAATATATATATATTATATATATATATATATATATATATTTAATATATATATAGTATATATATATTATATATATATACATATATAATATTATATAATATATAATATTATATATATAGTAATATATAGGTTTAATTTTATATATATAATATATATATATATATATATATGCTAATAAAAACATATGCTTTGAATGTTTCCCTTTAAAACTCATAAAACACAAATAGGTGTCTAATCGAACAAATGTTCCACTGCACACCTTTGTGTGTATATTTTAAAGTAATAAAACACAAAAGTGTCTAGTCAAGCAATAGTTCCCTTACACACCTTTGTGTGTATATTTTAAAGTAATAAAACACAAAAGTGTCTAGTCAAGCAATAGTTCCAAAACACACCTTTGTGTGTATATTTTAAAGTGATAAAACACAAAGGTGTCTAGTCAATCAAGAATTCTACTACACACCTTTGTGTCTATATGTGGTACTCCACTATGCTCTGAACTCTACTACTTAGCATCCTGTCATATCCTGCCCTGTGCCCTACTATGTAAGACTCCGCTACCTACTATGTCTACTCCCTTAATTTATGGTGATGAAAGTGGTGATGTGTGTTCTTTGAGGTGTGTTTTTGCCGCTATTTTAAAATTATCTCCGGCTCTGAACGCTTTCATATTACAGTCATTTTTTTGTTCCGGCTCCAACAGTTTTCTGGCTCCGGATCCATCCATCAAAACTTTGCAGCTCAGCACCCCTGCCCTGATTGTGCTAACATTGCACTTAGATTTATTTGAAAGTTTGAAATATTTGATGCCCCAAATTAAATTATTGAGATCAATAACTCTGTGCATAAAAACTTTGACTGTTTTTTGTGTCTGTTAAACTTGATGTCAGTTGTATGTTTGTGTTTGTTAAACTGACTGTTGTTTGTTTGTCTGTTAATCTCTGACTTGTTTTTTGTTTGTTAAACTTGACTTGTTTTGTTTGTCTGATAAATTCTGACTTATTTGTATTTGTCTGTTAAATTCTGAGTTTGTTTGTATGTTAAACTATGAATGTTGTTTGTTTATGTTCTCTATGGCTGTTTAATTGTGCTTATTAAACTCTATGAATGTTGTTTGTGTTTGTCTTTAAAACTCTTGACTGTTGTTTGGGTTTGTCTTTTAAACTATATGACTT
Source organism: Trachelipus rathkii (assembly GCA_015478945.1). NCBI lineage: Eukaryota > Metazoa > Arthropoda > Malacostraca > Isopoda > Trachelipodidae > Trachelipus > Trachelipus rathkii. The sequence goes on from JABUQX010081803.1 coordinate 9,118, forward strand.
GTTTTTGTTTATTAAACCTTATGAGTGATGTTTGTCAGTTAAACAACACGGACTGTTGTTTGTGTTTGCATGTTAAACTCAGGAGTATGAAATCTAAATAGGAATCGAAGAGTCCAAAAATTTGGTGAACCGGAATTGGAAGAGAGATTGAAATTTTGGTCATTTTTTTATTTTAAGAGACTCCTATTCCTCAAATTATTTCAGACTCCTTTCCTCAAATTATTGCAGAGACTCTTATTCCTCAAATTACTTCAGACTCTCCTATTCCTCAAATTATTTCAGAGACTCCTATTCCTCAAATTATTTCAGACTCTTATTCCTCAAATTATTTCAGACTCTCCTATTCCTCAAATTATTGCAGAGACTCTTATTCCTCAAATTATTTCAGACTCCTATTCCTCAAATTATTTCAGAGACTCCTATTCCTCATATTATTTCAGACTCTCCTATTCCTCAAATTATTTCAGACTCATATTCCTCAAATTATCAATTTTCGTGCTAGGAACCATTTTCGTTTTAAGGACATCCTCTTTAAGACCATTTTCCATGTCTCGAATTATTTTAAAACAAAATAATCTTAAAGGTTAAGTTAAAAGATTTCACAAAGCTAATAATAAAATTGCTGCACCAGTTTTTTTTAGAGGGTCTGGGTGGGGTTTTCAAAGGAAAAAAAAACTTAATATTTAATTTTTTCCCCTGAGATACTTGAAATAAAACAAAATCAAATATTTTTGGAAAACTTTTATCGAAAAAATTTATTTCGAAAGTAAATTCAAATGTTAATTCATGAAATACTTTCCAATATTTGAAAAGTTTACTGTGTCTACACAAAATCAGACTCAATTTAAATATTTTGTCTGTTTTCCAATCGATGAATAATATACACTGGACAAATTTTATAGCTTCATTATTTTTTTTTAAATTTGAGGAATCAAGAAACTTTTTTTTTTTTATCAAAAAATGGGAATTAGTTGAAAATGTCTCATTTTAATTAGTTGTTTAATCAAACAATAACAGCATGATTTTTAGGAGCATTATTGCTCAAGTTCGGATAAAAAAAAATCTAGAACCGAGAATTCGTTTCGCTCACAACCACAAAGTTCTTTTAATCACACTTTCGTTTATCATTTGTTACAAATTACCAGAGGTGGGCACGATCCGTTACTCCGTTACTAGTTTTTTGAGTAACGGACTCGTTACATTTTCTTTCATGTAACGCACCTAATAAGTTCCGTTATTTTTTCCTCCGTTACTTTTTAGTCCGTTACATATTTGTATCACTTTCTTTGATGTGATAGCCAATTGACACCCAGGTCAAGATAAAAAAAATCCTTATAATATATTATAATATATATATATATATTATATATATTATATAATATATAATTAGAATATATATATATAAGAGGGGATGTAATATATAATATATATATATATATATATATATATATTAGGGGAATCTGCATAGAATACTGAATAGGGATAGTGCTTTCGTAACTAGAGTGGGGGGGTGGCAAGAGATGGTGTTAGAAAGATGGAGAATGGAGAGAATGGAGGGTGCCCTACGTATTATATGCGGATGATTTGGGTGGTGGAACACTTCGAAAAGCTGAATAACATTGGCAGTTAATGAAGAGCTAGATATGAAGGTGGGGTTAATGGTGCCAGAAGGAATATGTTATTTTGAGATAGGTACATTTAGTAGGAGAGGTAGAGCGAGGGAAAAGTTGAAGACATGGTAAATCTGCCAGATTTATAAAAAATTACTTTGAAATGATTAAGAATGGAGTCGCAAGATGGTGAGTGATTGGATTTGGAGTTGTGTAATGAAGCGTTTATGGAAGGTATAGTTTCGAGGAATTGGAGAAGAGAATACACCCTTAATAGGGTAACTGTAAGAATTATATGGGATATTAGTTTATTGAGTTTTGTAGGGAAGGTTATATACTGAATTTTGGTCGAAAGATGCGTCGAGTTTACTGAAGGACTTTGTGAAGAACAGAGGTGCTTTAGACGTGTAGAGGATGTGTGGATCAAATCTTTATATTGAGGAAAATGAGGGAGAAAATAAATTGTACTTAGATTTTTTGGATATGCAACAGGGTATGATAGGGATTAATAGGGAAGCTCTTTGGAAGGTATATTGGGATATGTGTTGGTTGTAGCTTCTGAATGAATCAAAAGTATGTATGACATATGTGAGCGTGGTAAGAATTAAATGGAATGAAAGTATGTTTTAATATTAAAATCCGAGTGAGCAGAGATGTGTTATGTACTTCTGGCTTATTAATTGTATAGGAAATGGGTTTATGAAAAGAATTAGAGGCGGAGGTGGCAGGAGATGTGTTAGAATGATGAAAATGAAAGAAATGGAGGGTGCCCTACCTATATTATATGCGAAGATTTGGTTTGTGTGGTGAATCTGAAGAGAGTTTGAGAGATTGTAGAGAGAATTTGCAGGGTGGTAAAAAGGAAATATGTGAGGTAAACGTAATAGAATAAGTTATGGCTGTAAGTGAGGATAGCCCTCAGTGTGAAGTTGTTAATTGAGAGCTGAACAAGTGTCGAATTTAAATATTTACTAATATGTTGGATCTTTTCAATAGATCAGAGTGTGTAGGAGAGCTGTATGACAGGAGGTGGCTGGTGCCATATTAAATCGTTGGTGACGTAAAGGGACTAAGTTCTTGAGTGACTAGGCGGTCTTGTTACATGAGGCTTATGTTTTTAATAATAATGATAATGATGAAAAAAGTTTAATATACACAAACCAATTAAACTTACCTAAGTACCCGTAATTTATGTTCATAGGCCAAAAGCATAATAAACGAGTAAACAGCACTTCGTTACTTTTTCTTTCAAAGAAACGAAATAACGATAACGGAACTACTTTCCGAGTAACGGAGTAACGATAACGGAACTACTTTTTTGAGTAACGATGCCCACCTCTGCAAATTACCAAGTAAACTTGGGGTATTTATGAGGTTACAAACATAATTAGTTTGTGAATATAAGGATTAAATTAAAATTCAAATGAGTCAGCAGTATCTTTTTTATTGTATTTATTTATATTTTATAATTTCACTTAATTACATTTAAATTTATTATGGTGGTTAGTAATTTAATTTCTAATTTAATTTAATAATTAAAAATTATGTAAGATCGATTTTCTAAAAATTAAAACAAACATTTACAAGTCCATTCCTGGTCTAATTTTTACATTTCCAAAAGTTATTTTTTATTGATGTTTTTCAGGCTTTACGTTTTTTATTGAGAACGATGAAAGCACAAATTCAATCCAAAGTCATTCCAATATCTGCTGAGAGAAATTACTTACAACCTTTATCCGTTTCTCAGCATCCTTAGGCTACGATTACAGTGGATGAGTATTGACCAATTTTATTTTATTTTATATGATCTCTTGCGAAACTTCAAATTTTTAAAGGAGAAAACCGTTGATAGACATCGACGGATCTCGTCTCAACAGATGTAAGGGCAGGGTCCAATTTTAGCTCCCACCTAAAAAATGGACATAAAATTCTTAATTTCAGACAATTTTTGATGAGAAAAAAAAAGCAAAGCTGAGCTTTTTCTGAGCTCTAAAACGTTTTTTTCAGGTGTTTTTCTGTGTCGGTAGTCATTGTGTGAATGCGTTTTAATGAAAACCTACTTTTTTGAAATTTTGGGCTTCACCTCCTCAATTTTTTTCGAAACGACTTCAAACTTGAACTTACACATATATGGGTTATTACGGAGAGAATATATAAAATATTTTTGTTTTTTGAATTTGTGCCTGAGCAATGTCGAAATTCAAAACCCACTTTTTTGGTTTTTGAAAATGAAAAATTGTGCGAATTTTTTTTCTGCTCATGCGAACAATATGAAATTTTCAGCGCATATGTAGTTTCGGGAAGATACAAATTTTTATTTAGGCAATTCTGTATATGAATGTTTGGGAGTGTTTCTTGAACAATTCAAAAAAAAAAATTTCTTTTGGAATTTAAAAAAAACCATTTTTTTTTAGTAACAACAAAAAAAAAAAAAAAGTAAAAAAAGATGTATCTCGCCCGACTATTTACGCCCTGAGAATTTGATGTTAGATAAGAAAAAAAAAAAATTCATCAAATTTAGTTTTCAACATTCTTAGTAAACAAACACGCATCACTGCAACTGACAGCTTAATTAATTTTTCTTAATAATAATCTATTATATTTTAATTTTCTTTATTCATAACCAACCTAGAACTTTGGAGGTTTCCTTTTCTACTTCAAGATGTTTAATGTTTCTTTAGCCTTGAGTGAGAAACACGTCTTCGCTTTAACCATACTATTCATACATAAATTTCTACGACCTCTCCTACTATTTTCCATATCATTTTATTACATCGATTGTCCTTTAGTTCGATAAGTACACCTGCTTCGTACTTTTCGTTTTCACTATGTTGTTGCTTCTAATATTTCCATGTTTACTAAGCACTGTGTTTTGAAGGTACTTTCTGATTACACTCATAGCCACACTCAAACATTTAAAAATTTATTTATCTCGATGCATAAGCATGTGTCTTTTTAAGTTTCCTTTGTGATTACACTCAAAGCCACACTCAGAACATTCAAATAATTTTATATCCTCGATGCGTAACATGGTCTTTTTAAGTTTCCTTTTGTCATTCACTCATGGCCACACCAGAACTTTAAATGAATTTTAATATTTTAAAGAGAGCATGTGTCTGTTTAAGCTTCCTTTGTGATTACACTCATATAGTCACACTCAGAAACATTTAAATAATTTATTTTTCATGTTTTGTAATTTGCAATCTTAAGCTTCTTTTCTCATTACACTCATATTCACACTCAGCATTTTAAATTAATTGTAATTTGATGCTAAGCATGATTAATCTAACCTTCCTTTCTCATTACCACTCATATTCACACTCAGACATTAAAATAATTTATATTCATGTTTTAAGCATGTGTAATCTAAGCTTCTTTTCTCATACATTCAATAGTCACACTCAGAAAATTTAAATAATTTTATATTATCGATTGCGTTAACAGTGTCTTTTAAGTTTCCTTGTCATTACACTTCATAGTCACACTCAGAACATTTAAATAATTTAATTTGATGCAGTAAGCATGTGTGTTTAGTTCCTTTCTGATTACACTCATAAGGACACTCTTAGCATTTAAATTTACCTTTGATTGATAACCTTATATGTGTATTAGTTTCGTTTAAGGGTTTCAAATATAAGGACACTCTTAGCATTTAAATACCTTTGATATTTGATGCGTAAGCATGGTTCTTTTGAAGGTTTCCTTTCTCATTACACTTATAGTCACACTCAGAACATTAAATAAATTTTATTTTCATGTTTAAGCATGTGTAATCTGAAGTTCCTTTTTGATTACACTCATAGTCACACTCATAGACATCTAAATAATTATATTTTATGTTTAAGCAGTGTAGTCTAAGTTTCTTTTCTCATTACCACTCATAGTCACACTCAGAACATTTAAATAATTTTAATATTGCTGTGAATTAGCAGATGAGAGCAGTGATGTTTATAAATGCTTTCATAATTACAATGGGCACATTTAAACTCTTAGCAAAGGCCAGATGACCTTTAACTTTCATACTTTAAAAATCTAATATTACAAATTTGCAACAAAGCTTTCAAACTCTTTTTAAACCTTTTAAACATTTTTGGACAATTTAGTATTAACAATCTTCAATTTGAAACCTTTTTAAACTTGCTGCATCGCAAATGAAGTCTTTGGAACAAAAAAAAATTATATTGAACCGTGAAAGAAATTTTTGAATAATTTCACAAACACCTTTTTAATTATATGATATATATTATATAATAATATTATATATATATATATTATATTATATATATAATATTATATATAAATATTAATAAATTATAATAATATAAATATATATATATATATATATATATATAATTATATAATAATATATATATAATTAATATATATATAATAATATAATATATTGGATATTACCAGCATTTACCTTTTCGCTGTATGTATATGTATATGTTTAATTAACCCAGTATTATAATAAACGATCTGCAATAGTTTATTTTTATTTAATAACATCAACAATTGGTTTAAAACTTTCTACAAACAATTTATTTCACTTTATAATTTCACTAAAACATTAAAATGTTAAAAATTCTTATTTAATATCTAAAGATCGGAGAGTCGAGCTTTCGAAGATCTTCCTTCCACCATATCTCCTTTTCAAGACTTAACCTAACTTGAAAAGGAGATCATGGTGGGAGGAAGATCTCGAAAGCTAGACTCTCCGAATTTTAGATATTAAATAAGAATTTTTAACATTTTGAATGTTTAGTGATGAAAAGTAGTAAGGGGAAATTAAAATTGTTTGTAGAAAGTTAAACCAATGTTGAGTATTAATAAAAATTAAACTAATTGCAGATCGTTTATTATAATACTGGATTAATTACAATATATATATATATAGAATTATATATATATATATAGTATTATATTATAATATATATATATATATATATATATATATATATATATATATATATATATATATATAATATATAGATATATATATATATAAATATATTATTAATATATAATATAATATATTATATATATATATTAAATTATATATATATATTATATATCAAGAGCTGGCCCTATGCCCCTATGGCGCACTATCAATTCGTAGGGCGCAAAGGGCAACAATTTTGAAACTGGCGGATTAAGCATAGCGCACACCAATTTCTCTGCGCTATAGCCCACGCGCTATGAACAGGAACAAAGCAATTTTTTTCCCCCTTAAAGTTAGAACTTGAGCATGGCTAACTTGAATCTATTCTAAAAAAAAGTGTAAAACTTTTTATATATATTATATATATATATATATATATATATAAAATATAATATATATATATATATAACTATATAATAATATATAATATAATATAAATATATATATATATATATATAAATATATATATAAATATATTATATATAGCTAATATATATACATCTTCTTCTTCTCTTTATCCGCCTTCTATTTTTCCAAGAATGGGAGTAAGGTGCGTAACTTAGCATCCAGAAAAGAAAGCAGTAGCGAGAGACATGACAAAGTCGAAAGAAAGCCCAAGCCTTACCGCCCCCCTCGATACCATTAATTAGTGAGAACTCATCCCAGTCAGAAAATCCACCCTAAAGCTTCATAGGACAGCGATGGACACTATGGTAGATCGTCAAGGTAAGGGTTCATCCTTTCCAGGGGCCACAACCATACCCCCTCACAATCCCCCGCAATTCACTCCTGTATACACCTTTCTTCTCGCCTTTACCAAACTCAGATTTCTTCTCTCCTTCAAACATTCGTTAACTGACTCACCACTTTATCTTCCGGCTCACACCGGTCGGTTCCCAACCACACTCGCCCACTATACATCCGTTAACCAACCGACTATCATTCATTCCTTCCACATGACCAAACCATCTCCAACATTTTCATTTATTCTCATTTACCCCTTTCATCACACCACACCTCTCCCTAATACGTTCCATTCCTCATTTTATCAATTTTCTTCTCACACCTAGCACACCCCTAAGGATTGTCCATCTGAACACATGAACTTTTAGATCTATACTTCTTAGTTCCAGACCCAGTGATCTCACTACTTATACAATACAACAGTAACCAAATTACGTATGTAAGACCCCAGCCACACTTCAAACTTGTTCCCATTTACATTTCAGCCAACGAGTTAAATTGATATATATATATATATAAAATATATATAAAGAATATATATATAATATATATATATATATATATATATATATATATATATATATATATATATATATATATAATATATATATAATTACCGGTATATATATATATATAATATATATATATATATATAAATTATATAATATTATATATAATATATATAATATATATATATATATAATATAGATAAGATATAAATAATATATATTATATATATATATATAAATATGTATATATATAATATATATAATATAATAATATATATATATATAAATATATATATTATATATTATTATATAATAATATAAATATATATATATATATATATATATATATATATAATTATATATATATATATATATATATTTCGAAAATCTGCACAATATTAACAGAATGAAGAGGTGATAGGGAAAGTCTGTGGGTTTGAGCGTTTTGCAAGAAGCGAATAGATTTGGGGATGAGCGTTATTAGGAGAGGCGTAATGGTAGAGTGAAAAAGTTGAAGATGAAGAATGGTAAATCTGCCAGGCATAGATGAAATTACTGGTGAATGATCAAGAACGGAGGCGAGAGGTGATTGATATGATTTGGAAGTTGTGTTAATAAAGCGTTTATAGAGGTTATTCCAAGGGATTGGAGGAGATCCGTAATAGTACCCTTATATAAGGTAAGAGAGATAAGGGGACTGTATTAAATTATAGGAAATAAGTTTATTGAGTGTTGTAGGAAGGATATATGCTGGTGTATTTTTGTCGAAAGAGTGCGTCGAGTGACTGAAACTATTTATTGAAGAACAAGGTGAGTTTAGGAGTGGTTAGAGAATGTGTGATCAAATCTTTACCATTGAAACAAATGATTAGAAAAATGAGGAGTAAGAAGAATAAATTGTATTTAGTTTTATGGATTTGCAACAGCGTATGATAGATTAATAGGAAGGTGTATGCAGTGATAGTGATAATGGTGTTGTGTAGGCCTTCTGAATTGAATCAAAGATATATGACGATAGTGAAGCGTGTTGTAAGAATAAATGGTGTCAATGTGATTGGTTAGGATTAATAGCGGAGTAAGACAGGGTGTGTTATGTCTCCTTGGTTAATTCAATTGTATATGGATTGGGTTATGAAAGAATTGAGCGTGGTGAGGCAGGAAAATGGTGTTAGAAATTGGTGCGAAGAATGGAGATAAGTGGAGGTGCCCTATAGTGAACCGACCGGGGCCCCGGCCCCGTCCAACCCCGGCCATTTTTAGCGACCCCCTCCCCGGAACCAAAAATCAGGAAAAAAAAACCGGGTTTCGGCCGGAGTTAACTTAAATTTACACTAAATAATAAAAGGTTAAATAAAAAAAATAAAAAATATATGTTAATTCCATTACCCTTTGTCATAAATTGATGCAAAATATATAAACATACCTAAACATAATCAAAAAAATTTTTTTTGGCATTTTCTTGGATTAAATTAAAATTGAGGCCAAATTATAATTTTTCCGAGTTTTAACTTAAAAATATTCGAAATATATATCAAACGAATTCGGAAAAGGAAATAAAAATAATTGTTAAAAGTAATAGTAATATTTATTTAAAGTAAATTATCTTCAAGAAATCAAATATTTTCTCCCGAAATCTCTTTTCAAAATATTTATTTAATTACAGTATATATATAATATAAATATATATATAATATATATATAATATAATATTATATATATTTAATATATTATTATACTATATAATATAATATATAAATATTATATATAATATATAATATATACTAAATATATATTTTTTTTACAGTGTCACCACCACTCACGGCAGAGCCCTATTCAAGGAGGGGTGTGCTCCACATCAGTTATTCATCAACTAACGCAAATACGCAGATGAGCACAGAGCAGGCCTTAAAGTGAGAGAGATTAAATTCAGCCAGGAAACACAGAAATGGAAGAATTCCACAGAACAGAGTGGCAGGAAAAGAAGAAGCACCACAGCGAAAAGCCTTGAATTACCAATATCAACACAAAACCATGCGCCGACAGAGCACTCCTTGTGCTACGAGGCTCGTAAAGGTGTGGTACGCGAGTGATAAGTTCCTCGAGCACCTGCCGCTACTGTACCTATAGAAAAAGAGATAAACACCAACATCCCACCGCAAAGATAGAGGGTCAAGTGAACTGGAAATGGCAGAACAGTTTAAGCCTTTTGGCCTCTGACTCTACCCTATCCAAAAGGCCGGGTGAAACCAGAGCCCCCCCAGAAATTAGGAGCAGTACTCCATACAAGGGCGGATGAGGCCCTTAATAGCTTGAGCAACTTAGAAGAGGAAAAAAGTCTCGCAGCCTAAACAGAACGCCCAGTTCTTAGAGGCCGCCCTAGCAACCGTTGTGATGTAGGTTTCCAAGACAGTGTTTTTTTGGTTATGTTAAGGCCAAAGGATATTTTATATTGTCAACCAGGAGAGCACGAAGAACCGTGCAAATGATAGGAAAGTTAGAAGGTGTCTTATAGAAGGGAGATTGTAGAAGTTGGGTTTTTAAGGAATTGAATTTCACAAGGTTGAGACGACCCCACCTGGAAATTCTATTCAGAGCAGCGAGAATAGAATCGAAAGATTACGAGAGGCAATTCTAAAGTAAAAGATGGAGCAAGAAATGAAGATGTTGAAGAATGAAGGTCCGATTCATTCGCATATCGAGTGTATAGGATTAATGTGCAGGTTGAGAAGATCATTAATGAAAGTAGGGAATAAAGTAGAGATAAGACAGAACCCTGAGGAACATTATTAATACAGAAAAAGAAGAAAGAAGTCGCCCCATCAACAACAGCCGATATTGAGCGATTTGAAAAGAAAACTAACATAAGTAAGCCAAAGAGAAGGAGAAACGAACAGAGGAAGCTGAGAGCATGACCTGCCATACCTGGTCAAATGCATTGGATATGTCAAGCGCCACAGACGGCAAGTCTCCCCGTATTCCTGAGGGCGGAAAAACATAAATCAGTAAGATAGGAAGTATATCGCCAGTAGACTCGAGCGCCGAAAGGCCGTACTGGCGATCGGAAAGAATGAATGAGACTCGCAGATGAATCTAATAAGAAGTGAGAGTTGAGATAGGTTTCAAAGATCTTAGATAGAATACAAGTGAGAGCTATAGGAGGATAGTTAGAAGGATCAGAGCGCTTCCTTTTCGAACAGTGGATATATAATTATATTATATATATATATATAATATATATATATATATATATATATATAATATATATATAATAAATATATATATAATATATATATATATATATAGATATATATATAAAATATATATAAATAAAATATATATAAATATATATATATATATATATATATTAATACCAATTTATTCTTCTAGAAATCAATTATTTTCTGAAAATTTCTTTTCACGGTATTTAAATAAATTAATTTAAATGTATTCCTTTTTATCATTAAAATTTATTATTAATTGAAATTATATTAATTTTCATCCTAAGTTTTAAAGACTTCAGTTGTTTTTTGACTTACATTCAATTGAGCTAACCCGCCCGGCTAAATTAGGCAGCCCCCGGCCCGCAAATTCCCCGCCCGGTCGTCCCTAGTGCCCTACCTTTTATATGCGAATTGGTTCTGTGTGGCAAATCTGAAGAAGAGTGAGAGGATGTAGAGAATTCAGGGTGTGTAAAGGAGGGCTGAAATAAACTTGGATAAGATAAGGTTATGTTGTGATGAGGACACTCCTCAGTGTGAAGTTATTTAGAGCGTGAGCAGCTGAACAAGTGTCTGAGTTAAATATTAGGGTATATGTTGATGAGAAAGGGAACGGATGATGCAGAGTTGGGAGAATTGGAAGGGCAGGAAGGTGGCTGGTCCAATTAAATCGTTGGTGAATGTAAGGTGACTAAGTCTTGAGTGGCTAGTCTTACATGAGGTTATGTTGTTACCTGTGGTTAATGTATAGTAGTTGAGACTATGGTCTGGAATAAGGATAGATCTAAAGTTCAATGCTTTCAGTGGACAATCTTTGCGGTGCTATGTGAGAAGATTGATTTAAAAGAGAATCCAAAACTTAAAGAGAGTAATTGTGGTGTGAAGAAAGGTAAATGAGAGAATAACTGAAAAGTATGTTGAATGTTGGCATATGAATGGATGAATGGATAGTCGGTGGTAAGCGATGTTATAGTGGCGAGTTGTTGGAACCGACCGGCTGGGAGACCAAGAAAAAGTGGAGAGTCAGTAAAAAAATGTTTGAAGGAGAAAATGTGAGTTTGTAGAAGGCAAGAAAAAAGTGTATAACAATGATAAATGGCGGGATTGTGGAGGGGGAATGGTGGCCCACCTGGCCAAGGATGAACCCTTACATGACATCTACCATATGTGAGTCCATCGCGCCCATTGAAGCTTTAGGTGGATTTTCTGACTGCGATGAGTTCTCACAATTAAGGGTACTGAGGGGCGTAGGTGGGCTTTCTTTTCGACGATGTCAGTTCTTTCTACTGCCTTTCTTTTCCGATTCTCGTCACGCCACCTTTTACTCCCTTCTTGGGGAAACTAGAAGAAAAGATAATATTATATAATATATATATATATATATATTATATATTATTATAATATAATATATATATATATATATTATATATATATATATATATTATATATATATATATATAATAGGTTGTGAAAAACGGTTTTTTTTTAATGTTTTTTTTTAAAAACACGTTTTTTTAAAACAATGTTTTTTTTTCTGCTTTTTTTTTAAAAATTACCTCTTTTTATGTATATTAAAGATTTATACAGTAGTACCAAAACCCCTTCTAGGCCTAAATATTGACTATTTATACGTATATATATATACAGTATTATATATACATATATATATATATAATATAATATTAATATAATATATATATATATATAATATATAATAATATATATATATATATATATAATATATATCAAAAAAAAGGATGGATATAAACAGGTGGTTTTGGGGTGTCGGAGAAAATGAGAATGGTAAGGAACGGGATTGATTTCTGTGAGGGAGAGGTATGTGTGTAAGTACTTTCTTTAACACCAAGAGTATCCATAAGTTACTAGAGTTTGGTGTAGGTAGAGATGGTATCGAAGTAAAAGTATGATTGATTTTGTGTGGTGAAGTAAGAGATGTTGAAGTATGTGTTGGATGTTTAAATCAGTGAGGGGGGGAATGGATTTATCGGATCATTAGTTGTTCTATTGAAAATTAAGTTAGTAGGGACTTGGATGGAGAGGAATGTGATAAGGAAGGAAATTAAGAGAAGTTAAGTGAACAAGGGTAATAAGGATAAGTAGTTAGAACGCTCGCAAGTAAATCAGTTTAATGGAACAGTTGAAACTGATAAATCTGGAAGAAAATAAGAAGCATATTTAAATTTAAGTGCAAAAAAAGTATGTGGGTGTGCTAAAGGAGGAAGTAAGAAATTAATAACATGAGTGGTGGAATGAAGAGTGATGCAAGCGTTAAAAGTAAAAAAGAAGCGTGGTGAATGTACTAAAAGCAAAATGATGAAGTTCCAAAAGAAAGATGCTTGGAATGATATAAGGAGGAAAAAAGAATGCTAAAAGAGCATACGTAAGAGAAAAGAAGATGTAAATGAACTGTTTGCACAGGATAAACTCGCTACATTCAAGTCATAGAAGTTCTGCCACTACTAAAATGGCGAAGTTAAAAATTTGAATAAGGAACCAGCTCAGAATAATGAATAGGGATGGGTTTTTTTAACTATGAAATGTATGTGAGAGAGTGAAAGAACACTTTGAAAATCTGTAAAACATTGGCAGTAAAGAGGTGATAATGACAGTGTGTGGGTTTGATGGTTGCTAGAAGAAATAGGTATTATGGGGATGAGGTTATTAGCAAAGAGGAGAAATGGGTAGAGTGAGTGAGAAAGTTGAGAATGGTAAATCTGCAGTATAGATAAATTACTAGTAATATGATCAGAACGGAGCAAATGTTGTTGAATGGATCTTGAGGTGTGGTGTAATTAAAGCTTTTAGGAGGTATGGACCACCGGGCGGGAATTTTGCCGCGGCCGGCCGGCCGGCCGGCTGCTCTAATTAGCCGGCTCGGGCTTGGGCCGGGGTTTAGCTAAAATTAGAAATGTAAGTTAAAAACACTGAAAGTCTTAAAACTTAGATGGAAAATTAAATATAATTCAATTAATTAAGTAATTTAAATTATTTAAAAAGGAATACATTTAATTAATTCAATTAAAAAATATTTTCGAAAGAAATTTTAGAAAATAATTGATTCTAGAAGATTTAAGTTTTATAAATATATATATATTATATATATATATTTATATATATATATATATATATATATATATATATATATAATTATATAATAATATTATATATATATATATATATATAATATATATATATATATAATATATATATATATTATATAATATTATATATATATATATATATATAATAATAATAATATATAATATATATATATTTAAGAACAAAAAGCAACAGTATATATTTACTTAGAGAGGAAGCCCTTGGATTCTTTTTAGTGTTATGCTTCTGTCACTTCATTTATTACTAAATGTACACAAATAAAAAACATTGTTAAAGACACTTTACAATATAATGAAAAAATTTTAAAAAGGAAAGCTAATTTCTCCCGACCACGCGAGACCTCTTCAGGCCAAGGGACTGGATTTCTTTCTTGATCTTTATCAGTTCAAGTGTGTTTCAATTGCGTCTGCTATTTTCTTCATGGTGTTGTTGAAATATTTGATGTTTTTCAGAATTCATTTTGTATAAAATCTATTTTAACTTCCCGGGATGCTATTGTAGTTGTTACATTATAAATGCAAAAGGATTCCATGATTTGCGATGGTTCGTGTGATTGATATATCCATCTTTATATTGTTGATATTGATAGAGTTGCCTGTGTTACGCCTTGACTTGTTAAAGCTGAATCTATGCTGTCCTTGTGCAGGTCATCTGTATGTTAATTTTTTCTCTCTGCAAATCTATGGTTTCACCTATATATGTTTTATGCAAATATGCAGGATGTATATATACAGCTTTGGCGGAATTTTCTTTTCGTGGGGTTTAGAATGCTTTGTAAAGTGATGTTGTTTGATGAATGAGGTAATTTTTTGGTAATATTTGTTTTAACGATAATAATGGTAATTGAGGAATTGGTAAAAAGGAGTGTGCTAATTTTTTCGGGGAAAGTCTATAGTACCTCTTTTGCTTTGTTAAATGCTTTTGTGATTGAAAAAACTCCAGATAGTAAAGTGATTTGAAAGAATTGTGGGATGTATTTTGTTTCTTGTGCTAGAAGAGGGGAGAGCATATACGAAAGACACGGAGAAATAGAGATGAAATAGCGGTTTTTGTGTTTTTGGAATGATTAGATAGCCAATGTATATAGTTTGTGCGAATGTTGGTTTTCTATATATAGTAAATTGCAAGTAAATGTTATTCCATGTGATTAAGTGTATCGAGGAAGGGATAGAGTTGTTGGAAGGCATTTATCGTATACTGAAATGAAGGATGAATAGAGTTAATATAGTTTAAGACTCATTAGGGTTGGTGTGTGGAGGGAGGGAGACAAAAACTCATCTGACATATCTAATCCAAAACTATTGTTTAATAAAGTTTGGGGTAAAATATGATAAAATTCTATTATATATAGTTACGAGTATGGAAAGAGTGGGATCCGATACTCAGGCCGAAAGTTTGTTTTTAATATTTGCCATTAAAATGAAAGAAGTTATGTTGTAATGAGAGATTGGCCTTCCCGTTTCATATATTAAAACAGCTCATTAATCTCTCATTACAACATTTCTTTCATTTTAATGGGCAAATATTACAAACAAACTTTCGGCCTGAGTATGGGATCCCCACTCTCTCCCAAACTCAGTAACATATATATGGAACTACAGAATTTTCATATTTTACCCCACCTTTATTAAACAATAGTTATTTGATATGTAGATGACATTTTGTCTCCCTCCCTCACAACACCAAACCCTAATGATGTCCAAAACTATATTAACTCTATTCATCCTTCAGTTCAGTATACGATAGAAATGCCTTCCACAACTCTATCCCTTCCTCGATACCTTAATCACACGGAATAACAATCACTTGCAATAGAAAAAACCAACATTCGCACCAAACTATATACATTTGGCTATCTAATCATTCCCCAAACACAAAATTAGCTGTTTTTCATTTCTATTTCTCCGTGCTTTTCGTTTATGCTCTCCCCCTCTTCTAGTACAAGAAACTAAATACATCCATAATACTTTCAAATCACTTTACTATCCTGAGTTTTCATCACAAAAGCATTAACAAAGCAAAAAAGAGTATATAGCACCTTTTCCCCGAAAAATAGCAACACACTCCTTTTTACCAATTCCTCATTTACCATATATTCTTTAAAACAAATATTACCAAAAAAATATTACCCTCATTCCATCAAATAAAACATCACCTTAAAAAACATTCTCAAACCCCCAAAAACGAAAAGAAAATCTCCCCCAAAGCTTTATAATATCACATCCCTGCAATACTTGCAATAAAACATATATAGGTGAAACCATAGATTTGCAAAGAAGAAAAAATCAAACATACAGATGCCTCCACAAGGACAGCATAAATTCAGCTTTTACATCATAGGCGTAACACAGGCCACTCTATCAATATCAACAATATAAATATGATCAGAAATATCAATCACACGAACCATCGCAAAATCATGGAATCCTTTTGCATTTATAATATAACAACTACAATAAGCATCCCGGTGAAGTTAAGATAGATTTTATACAAAAGAATACTCTGAAAACATCAAAATATTTCAAACCAACACCATGAAGAAAAATAGCAGACCAACTTGGAACACACTTAACTGATTGAAGATCAAGAAAAAATCCAGTCCCCTTTGCCTGGAAGAGGTCTCGCGTGTCGGAACGAAAATTAGCTTTCCTTGTTAAAATTTTATGTCATTAAAAAAAGTGTCTTAAACAATGTTTTTAATTTGTGTACATTTAGTAATAAAATGAAGTGACAGTAAAGCATAACACTAAAAAATAAAAAAATAAAAAAGAATCCAAGGGCTTCCTCTCTAAAGTATATATATAATATATATAATATATATATATAATATAATATATTAATAATATATATATATATATTATTATAAAATATATATATATATACAAATATAATATATATATATATAATAATATATATAATATATATTCAATTAAATAAATAATTTTAAAGAGGATTTCGAAAATATTTGATTTCTGAAGATAATTTACTTTAAAAAATAAACATTAATATTTAACAATTATATGTATTTCCTTTCCGAATTCGTTTGATATTATCATATTTCGAATATTTTTATGTTTAAAAACCGGAAAAATTATTTTTCAGTTTCAATTTGAAATCATAGGAAATACCAAAAAAAAATTGATTATATTTAAGTATGTTTATATATTTTGCATCCATTTATAACAAAGGAGTAATTGGAATTAAAATAATATTTTTTTTATTTGATTGATTTAACCCTCTATTATTTTAGGGTAAGATTTACAGTTAACCCCGTAGAAAACCCGTTTTTCCTATTTTTGGCCGGCCGAGGGTCACTAAAATAGCGGGTTGCCGGGCCGGGCCGGCGCCCCGGTCGTCCTATCGGAGGTATAGTTCAGGATTGGAGGAGAGCAGTAATAGTACCCTATATAAGGTAAGGAGATAAAGGGAACTGTTAGAAATATAGATATTTATTGTATTGAGTGTTTTAGGGGAAGGTATATGCTGTGTTTTGTCGAATGAGAGTGCGCCGATGACTGAAGACTGATTGGTAAAGAACAATGTGCGTTTAGAGGAGTATAGAGGTTGTGGATCAAATCTTTTACATTGAAGCAAATGATATAGAGAAAATGAGGGAAAGGAAGAATAAATGTTATTTAAAGTTTATGATTTCAACAGGCGTACTGATAGAGTCTTAATAGGAAAGATTTTATGCAGGTGTTAGTTGATTTATGTTGTGTAGCTTCTGAATGGAATCAAAAGTAGTATGGACATAGTGAAGCGTGTTTAGAATAAATGGTCCGAATGGTGGATTGGTTTAGGATTAATACGAGTAGACCAGGGTTCGTGTTATGTCTCTTGGTATTCAAATTGGTTATATGGATGGATTATGAAAGGAAATTCGAGGTTGGGATGGCCCAGAAATGTGTCAGAATGTGGAGAATGGAGATAAGTGGAGGGTGCCCTACCTATATATGCATATATTTGGTTCTGTGTGGCGAATCTGAAGAGTAGTTTGAGAGGAATTGGATTAGAGAGATTTGGCACAGGTCTGTAAAAGGAGGTGAAAGTAAACTGGATAAGAGTAAGGTAATGGTTTGAGTGAGACACTCCTCGAGTGTTAAGTTATGTAGAGGTGACAGCTGAAACAAAGGTCTGAGTTTAAATATTTAGGGATATGTTGGATGAGAAGGGAACGGACGATTGCAGAGTGTAGTAGGAAAGTTTGTGAATGGCAGGA
>JABUQX010081803.1:35000-63634 GCA_015478945.1 Trachelipus rathkii
TCCATTAATTTTGGTGATTTTTTTCTTTTCTGAGCACTATAAAAACGGGTAAATTTTAGGCTTATGCTAAGAAATCATACAGGTCAAAATAATTGTTACTTACAAATGATATGGAAGTCTGTAGGCCCATTCAATCCTGCATAACCTTAATGCAGTTGGAGGCATTCAGGCAAGAGATAAATCATGTCTTTAATTATAAAATTTGTAAAATGGGGACAAATTCTTGTTCCAGGTTTAAAATTGCGTGGGGCATTGTCCACATTGATCATTATCTATATTAAATTTTTGAATACTCGTTTACAAAAAGATGTCCGTAAATTAAGTTTAAAATAATTTTTACACTTTACAGCAAGATAGGTAGGTAAAGTTTTCAACTTAGGCCTAATTAACCTATACATAATTTTTCAGCAAGAACTGTTGTTGTGCGCAAAAGTAACGCGGCAGGATACAAAGGGATACTCTGATGATGATGTTGCCAGACCCTTAAGCAGTTATCGTTTTTGCATTGTTTTTTACGAAACGTAATATGCCTAAAACGCGTCGAGTATTGCATTCAGAAAATGCTGCAGTTTGCGTTCGTTTTTGTTCAAATCTATTGCAAAATCGTAAAAAGAAAACGCTCACCAAACCGTAAACGAATTTCCTTAATTCTGTGTAAGATATAAAATAAAAAAGGAATTGCAACCTTACCAGAATATCAATTCAACATTACATTCGTTTTGTCAACAGCGCAAAATCGTAAAAAAACGCTCACCAAACGAAAGAATTTCCCTTAGATTCTGTTATATAAGAATACGCAAAAGAATTAAGGTAATTGCCTTACAGTTTGCCGAGCATTTTTTACGATCTTTGCGTTTGACAAAAAACGAACGCAAACTCGAACATTTTATTAGTTTTCAACCCAATTCTTAAAAAAATATGATGTTAATGCCATTAGGTTTAAAAAGAGACCTAAAACGCTTGAGCTGCGTTCATTTTTGTCAAACAGGCGTTTGCGTTTATTTTGTTCAAACATCGCAAAATCGGTAAAAAAACGCTCACCCAAACGTAAGAATCTTCCTAATTCTGTATAATACGAATAAAAAAAGATAGCAACTTTACAGAAGATTAAGGAAATTCCTTACGTTGGGCGAGCCTTTTTTTAAAGATTTTGCAGTTTTGACAAAAACGAAGCGCAATTCGAACATTTTATTACGATTTCGAACCCAATTTCTTTAAAATATTGTGAATACCATTATGTTTAAAAATGAAAACCGACTGTTTCATTTATCATTTAATTTAATTAAATTAAAAAGACAACTTTAAATTGAGGATTCTTATGCGATGTGACAAATTGAAAGTGGACCGATTGCCCCCCCCCAAAATCGACTTGGGGCATTTCAGTCTACGGTTACTTGATCGGCTTCTAACATTTAATCCTATATTATATAATACAACTACAATTATACTAATTTTACTCCTTAAAGGATAACATTAACATATAAAAAAAATATTTTTGAAAAAAAAAAAATAAAAAGTTTCCATTAAATCTTAGCATTTTGAGTCTACCCTGATTTTGGCACCGAATTGCCCCCGTTCTTACGACTGACTATACTACCATACGTCTACAGTAAATATATATATATATATATATATATTATATATTATATATATATACTACTATAATAATATATATATACTCATAATAGTAACTACTCATTTAATCAAGTCTTCTTAAATACGGGTATGGAGCCTCTACATCTGCCCAAGTTTATTATCATAGAAATAAAAATGCTATCGATCCTTGTTTTACTAAAAATTAAAAATGCTGTCATCAAAAAAGATGGCAGCATCACTAAACTGGGAATCTAAAGATCAATTTTTTTTTAGTCTTTAAATATTGATTTCATCAGGTTAACTATCAAACACGACCATTTTTAAACATTACAATTTTGAAAAACCGAAGATCCCATGTATTTTTGAAAAACATCAAGTTCAATTGCAATGTTAAATGGCTCTCAATTACTATTTACTTTACTTTTCTACAATAGTAGTGCGCAAAGGGGCCTTCACCCCCAGATTTTTCTATAATCACATAATACCCCAAAAAATATAATGAAGAATAATGAAAGGAAAAATGAGTGCTCTCTTTAGATATACGAAAAAGTTAGCAGCCTCTCTAAAGTCGAAAAAGTTCCCACACGACTAATCATTTTTGATACATTCCTTTACGGTCTCATTCAGGCCTCTATTCCTGGTATACTGATAAATGTTTTGCTTAGTTCATGACACAAAAAATGAAATCTATGCTATACTTAACAAATCTCCTATGATGAACCTGAACTTAGCGACTGGGCCCCTAAAGACACATCCCAACGCACAATACAAAAGGCACAACAATTTTTTATTACCTAAGAAAGCCTATGAGGCGAATCAATTTCAAACATTGAGAGGCTTTCAACTTTTGTTCCTAGACATCAACTAATCCATTTTTCATTTTTCGGGGGGCAGCTTCTCATTATTAACTTTTTTACTCATTACTCAGTATACCCAACATACCCACTTTTATTCTGGATTTAAAACAAAACCATCCTTTTTTATCAACAAATCCTATTGCACCTTTTTAACACCAACCCTTCTCCGACCACGCAGCCTGTGAACTTTCTTTTATAAAGAAGAGCACCATTTTCATTTACTAATTCATTATTCTTCATTATATTTTTTAGAGCAATATCTGTGATTTGTATAAAAATTGAGCTAGGTGCAAGCCTACTCTTGCCCAACCACCTATACTCACTATTTTTCTATATCTATTGTAGCTTTTGATTACTATGTAAGTTATATGACAATCCTAGGGTTGCTTTCTGGATTTGCATGGAACATGTTAGTGATTGGATCATTCAGTTGACAAGGGACAGTCTCGATAGGCCCTGTGGCTTCCTACTGGTTTTTTTGTTTTTTTTTAAACATAACTAAACGAAGGGCATATGCCATCCCTCCTGGGCAACCAATACTGCCTTTTCAGGCTATCAACAAGCTTCAAAGCAGAGTGAACGCACCGGTACGGACACTTGGTATACTCTTCTTACGTGTCTATATTTCTAATTTTCTAATTTCAACAGTTCCTAATTTATTCTCCATTAAGTTCCGAAAACTATATTTTTAAATCATGTTTTTTTTCCAAGAAATAAAGAACATGTTTTTCATGTTTTTTTAAGGGTTTCTGTTAACTTCTCTCTGATTTAATTTTATTCTTACATTATAAAATATTTCATTTGAATTATATTATTTTAAAAAATAAGAGATACTTGAAATTAAACAATATTCCAGTTACGATTTATAAATAGCAGAAATACCTTTCTCTTATATGTTATCATTTGCTTTTGTCACAAGTTACATAGGTTGTAGCCTGCAGACTGATGTTTGTAGGCATCTTTAATAATTCTTACTTCATGTATTTTAAATTAAATATATTTCCCAATAATTTATAATTTACTTAACATTAATGTATATTTATTTATATAGATGAGGCCTGAATGACAAAACTCAAAAGGGAATTGCAAATGAAAGGGTTGCAACATGAAATAATATAAAATATTGAAATTAAAAATATACCAAGACTAAATGAAAGAGGTGATGAGTGGATACTAAATTAAAATATTTGGCTTTGAGCATATGAACTTTCTATTTCTAATCACTTAGCTCCCCACTCCCCGAACCCCAGTCAGTACTGACTACTGTCAAGCCTATTTTCAAGCTTATTATCACTGGGCTCATCAGCGTGATCAGCCACATTTAATTAATTTCAATTAAAATACCTTTCCCATTTTGTAAAATAGTTTCGACTTTTTGCACATGGTATTTCTAAATTCTGATCAAATAATTATGATTAAATGTTACTGTAAAGTAAACCAGAGTAAAGAAAACATTAATGAAGCGACAAACAAAATATTATGAATGAAATCAAAATTCAGAACTTTATAATAAAAAAATACCGAAAATAATATTTTCCGCAAAAAACTCAGGCTTCCACCTTGTTGAGGAAAATTGGAACCAAAAAATGTTCCAAATTAGAGCATATATGCTAACAATTTGCTAAAAACGGGAACATAACAAATTTTTACTTGTTTTTTTTTCAGGCTGTTGTTTTTTCATAAAAACACGTTTTTTCGGAAAAAAACGAGCTTGTGTTTTTTTTCATTTTCCCCAACCCTGTAATAATTTTCACAATCACCCCAGACCTTAACGTTGACGGTATGCCAAAAAATGCCCGTAATCGTTAGAGTTCTTCCAGAGTGAATCGCGTAAAGTACCTGTATTAAAACTACAAATCATTTTAATGCAAACATGGTATAAAAAAAATATGTATTTTTGTTTACTATTTTCGTATGTAATGTATATATTGTTAAAAGAAAACTTTAACAATAATAACCCGAAAATTTTAACAGCTAACTTTTTTCTTTTCATAGGGATAAAATATCGATGTTTTTCCGATTATTGATATATATTTTATGATTAATCAGCTGCGTTTCCAGAAGCCCGACTGCAAGCCCGTTTGCAAATCACTCAGAAAAACGCTTCGATTGAAAAACATACATACACCAATCAGAGAACAGGAAATATTGAGGTTCACCCAGGAACGGCCAAATGCGCCCGTCCCTGAATCAGGCTGACAATGTAACAATGCAAGAGTTCCCAATCAGTTGCGGTGTTACTTTTTTGTTTTTTACTTATAAAAAATTTTAATTATTATTATAAATTGGAATTTATTTCAGGCAGAGATAGAAAGGTTATTTTCGTATGTATATTGTAAAGAAATGTAACAAATGAATTTTTTAATTCGCAACTATTCTTTACAAAATTAAAATCAGTTTCTTTTTTATACTTACTCTCTCTCTGCCTCTCTCTATTCTCTCTCTCCTCCTCTCTTCGTCTCTCTTCTCTCTCTCTCTTCTCTTCTCTCTCTTCCTCTCTCTCTTCTCTGCTCTCTCTCTCTCTTCTCTCTTCTCTCTCTCTCCGTCTCTCTCTCTCTCTCTCTCTCGCTCTCTCTCTCTCCTCTCTTTTCTCTCTCTCTTTTTCATATTGACCTCTTCTCTCGCTCTCTCTCTCTGCATCTCGTCACTCTTCTCTCTCATTCTCCTCTGTCTTGTCCTCCTCAATATACCTCTTACTCGTCCCTCTTTCCTATTCGTCTCTCTCCTCTCTCTCTCTCGTCTCTCATCTCTCTCTCTCTCTCTCTCTCTCTCTCCTTCTCTCTCTCCTTTTTCTTTCTTTCTTCTTCTCCCCATCTCTTTTCGTTTACTCCTTTACTCCTATAACTACTCTCATCATTCTCTTAGTACTTCACATCCTATCTCTATCCGCTTCGCCTCTCTCTCTATCTCCTCTTCTCTCTCTGCTCTCTCCTCTCTCTCTCTCTTTCTCTCTCTCTCCTCTCTCTCTCTCTCTCGACTTTTACCATATCACCATATTATGTGATATATATATATACTTAATATATATATAGTATTATATACTAATAATTTATACTTACATGCTGCTTTCATGCTAGCTCTGCTGCTCCTACTAGTGGTGCCTACTACGTGTGATATTCACATATCTTCTCGCTACTATATTCACATCCTCTTCCTTAACCGTATCTATAGGATACATAATACAATAACCTGTCCTCCAAGTCTCCTCTCCTTTAGTTATATAGTGATAATTATTCATATTTTAATCGATCTGTGATAGTTATTCTCATACATCTTGCTTATCGTATCAGCATCCGCTATGCCTATATCTATATAGTATCTCTACTCTACTCTATAGTATATATAATATATATATATATTCATATGATATATATATATATATTTTTATATATATATAGCAGTGAGACTATGGTCTAATGGGCTATTGGGCTGCAGCCCTCCAAATTAAAAATGCCAGGCATAGGATGTTTGATAGAAATATTGAACATTTTTGTCAACAGTAAAGTGATGCTGAATTTTTTAACAACTTCGTACATAAAAAATTTAGTAATCACTTAAGGAAAATAACAAAGGAATCCATTTTCCAACTGCAAATTGTGCCTATTCGATATTTATTTCAATATATCATAAATTAAATAAAATTGTGGGCTATGACTATTTGCGGCGGCCTAAAATAAGCCTTTATAAATTCTTAAAATTAAGACCAAATGAGTAGCAAACATACGAAAATAACAGAATTCAAAATTCCTATAGTACATTTTATAATGTTGCCAGTTTGGCTTCTGTTATTTCATAGCAACTTGAAATTTTTCTCATATAAAATTAAGGTTCAAATTTTACAGACTTGCTCAATTTGTCTCATAGTCAATGCTGCCTTCTTTCTACTTGTATGATAGAGAGTCAGAACAATGTCTCAATGTCAGTGTTTACTCACATTTACGGGGGGAGAGTTTTGTTTGTGTTTATTTTTTTTGTGCGAGAAATAACATAGCGAAAATATATGCAAAAATAATTACCCGGTTGATATATAGTATATATAATATATATATATACTAAATACTTATATATAATATATATATTACTATAATATACTTATATTATTATATATATTATATAGTATATATTATATTATACTATATATTATATATATATATCATAATATATTTCTATATATATATATAGATATATAGACGAGAGGAGAGAGAGAGAGATAGAGAGAGAGGAGAGAAGAGAGAGAGAGAGAGATTGCGGAGTGGGTGGGCTAGGCATAATAATTCGCAATGACGTTTCGTATTTTTCTAAAATTTGCACCTCTACAATACAATTTTATCTTTAGGCTTTTGCTTTACCGAATGTGATTCGGGAATGCATGGAATCGATATTAAAAAAAAAAAAGACGTCTGATAATTTTATGCACAGCCATTTACACACATAAAATAATAAAAAATTAGGTATAGGTCGCGTTTTGAGATAATCCTATTCAGATATGATATGTTTTAGAAAAGATGAAGTTTGATTTCTATAAAATTTCCATCTAGAGAGTATATCAAAAGTCTTTTTAATTGCAGCAGAAGTATGTTCAATGGCATGCAATCGATATAAAAAAAAAACAGTTTGGTAATTTACAATTGACTTATTACACGATAAAGTATTGAAAAAATTTATTTTACTAGGTTTTTTTTTAATATATATCATATATATATAATACTATATATATATAGTATATATATATATATTATATTAGAATATATTATTATATATATAATACTATATATATATATTATAAACCTATATACTCCCAAGTATACACGAGCCGCCACTGTATATATATTATATATATTATGATATATACTATTATATATTATATATATAGTATATATTCATATATATCATATTATATATTAACTATATATTACTATACATATATATATACTATTATATATACATATATTTATATATATATATATATATATATTATATATAATATATAATGAATTTTTGCATATAAAAAAATAAATCTATATCCATTCAATTTAGGCCTGTCATTTATCGGCCCCGTACTCCTTACAAAATGATACCTGTGTGTGGCCTAATAAATGTACTTACTGAAATCTCTACTAAAATCTCAATAGCTTATTAAAAATATTATAATCTGTACTATTGTATCTAATTTTATGAAATGAAACGATATATTAGTACCCTTAACATAAAGTTAAACGTAAAATATTACAAAAACTTGGCAAGGTCATTTCCGACACCATGCTTCTGTAAAAAGATTTGTTTCGTAAAACAAAATATTCATTCGTCGGCGCCCGCCCGTTTACTAATTCCCGAATTCGAAGATATTTAACAGCGGGCGCCTGACTGTGACGTATACATGACGTAGAAGTGCGCACACGGGCTCTGGAAACGATGCATGTGCCCCCCCGTGTGCCCGTCCGGGCTGCAGTCGGGCTTCTGAACACGCAGCAATAGTTTTTTTGATAATCGATCAATTATTTCTAATAGATGTTTCTCTATTATATCAAGTATAAATATAATTAAATTATATCTTTTAATTCAACTAGTTAATATTTTATACGCCGTTGTTACAGGATAAGAACATTACGGAAGAAGTCAAGTAATTTTGATTGTAAGAAAACATTCATATCAGTGGAAGAGATTTTAGTTTTGGTAATTAGTTTGCCGCAGGGGTTGTTGAGTATGAACTCACTTAGCAACATTAAGAGAAGGATTGATAGGTATACGGATGGTTTTGGGCATCATATTAGTATGTTTTGACTAAGCCAAAATTATGACAATAATTAAAACTTTATAAATTTAAGGATCAAATTCTTTAATGAGTGTTGTAGGCAAGATATATGCTGGTATGTTGTTCGAAAGAGTGCTGTCGACGGTGACTGAAGGACTGATGAGTGAAGAAACAAGGCTGCTTTAGGAATGCTAGAGGATGTGTGGAACAAAACTTTACATGAAATACCTGAGGATAAGGAAAATGAGAGAACAGAATAAATTGTATTTTAGGTTTATGGATTTGCAACAGGGTATGATAATGGGTTAATAGGAAAGCTAGCTATGCAGGTTGGTAGCTGATCCCTATAGTGTTTGGTTGGTCAGCTTCTTGAATGATCAAAAATATGTATGAGGGATAGTTGAGGCGTAGTGTAAGAATAAATGTGTCGCAAAGTGACTTGTTTATATAATTTAGAGGAGTGATGACAGGTTTGTGTTATGTTCTCCTTGGTATATTCCATTATACATTGGAATGGGGGTTGATGAAAGAATTAGAGTGGGATGGCAGAGAATGGTTGATAGAATGGCTCTCGAATGGAGATGAATAAAGTACCTTACCTTTTATATACGTCATGATTTGGTTCATTTGTGGAGAATCTGAGAGAGTTTTGAGATGGATTGGTAGAGAGATTTGGCAAGCTCTGTGTAAAAGAGGGGTTTGAACAGTAAACTAGAAGAGAGTAAGGTTATGCGGTTGATGGAGTGAGTGACAGTCCCAGTGTGAAGTGTATGTTAGATGGGTGAGCATAACTGGAACAAGTGTGCTGAGTTTTAAAATATTTAGGGTATGTGTTGGATGAAGGGAACGGACGGATGAAGCAGTGTAGAAGGAAATTTGTGATTGGTAAGAAGGTGGCTGGTTGCAATTAACATCGGCTTGTGAATATAAAATGACTAAGTCTGGAGTGCGCAGGTCTTGCATGAGGTTATGTGTTACCTGTGTTAGTTTATAGTAGTGAGAGTGAGACTATGTTCTGGAAAAAGAAGTATAGATTTCAAAGTTCAATGTGTTTAGATGACAAATCTAGGGGCGCTGCAAGTGCATCGAGAAGTTAATTGATAGAATGAGGAATTTGAACGTATTAGAAGAGGGTGTTGTGTGTGAAGCAAAAGGGTTTAAACGACGTGAATAAACTGAATAATGTCTGAAGAGCGGGGCTTTGTACATCTTAGGGATAAGGATTGATGATATGCGGTTTGTGTTAAGCGGATGTTGATAGTCGGTGAGTCGTTGGGAACGACCGGGCTGGGCGAGACCGAGAAAAGTGGATGGAAGTCATTTAAGACGAATATTCTGCGAGGAGAGAAATGGGAGTTGGCAGAGCGTAGAAGAAAGTGCATGATAGTCGAGAGGAAATGCGGGGTGTTGTAAGAGGGTATGTTAATTTGTGGCCCACTGGGCCAGGGGATGAACCCGACACTTGACGATTTACCATAGGGATCTTTTCAAACTTTTTTGTCATATTTCTATTACTGCTTTTCTTTTTCCGGGCATTGATTCGCTACTCCAATCTTTGGAAAAAAAGTGAGATGAAGAAGAAGATCTAAAACTTGTAAGAGTACGCTTAATCTATTTTTTTTTTCGTCTAAGGTTCTTAATAAGTTTATCTTTACTCTCTGTAATGACAAACCCTAGGCGACTGTGTGGGTTTTGCATGAGCATGTGTTACTCTAGCTTGACTGGGACAGGATAACCCCCATGTGCAATGACGGCTCGGTTACCATAGGCACTGCGGACTGCAGCCCCCTTAAAATTTCAGAGCTTAGACCACAATTACTAAACAGGCAATGTTATTCCTTTGTAACTCTCTCTCTCTCTCTCAAAAAAAAAAAAAAAAAAAAATATATATATATGAGGAGGTGTGTGTGTTTTTTTTTGTCTAGTATTTATTCCATATAAAAAAATAGAACTTGAAAAAAATCTCTTTTGTGTTCGAAAATCTCTCTATAGTGTAAATTTTTACTTTTGTGTAATCCGAGCGAGAGATGTTGTCCGTGAGTGCAGCTTAATAAAGTTACATTGGAACAAAAATGAATTTAGTTCTACGTACTTCATAATTTATCCCTTTTCGTGAACTTTATATTTATTCTCTTTAAACTTTGGATAAAATTTTTTCTTACCCAGTGTTATATATATACAAACATATTCGCATTAATGTAAATTATATAGATAGAGAGATAGAGAGTAATATAGATAATATTAATATATATATATATTATATATATAGATATTATATATATATATATATTATTTATATATATATATAATTATATACTATATCTGTAATATACTGACAAGCCTTAGGCGACTGTGTGGGTTTTGCATGAGCATGTTGTTACTCTAGTTGACTGGGACAGATAACCCCATGTGGCTTCTTACTGTCTCCGTGCTTTAAATGTTTTTAGCTTAGCATTCTCTTATTTTCAGGATCTGAATATTCTGTATATCTAAATATTCTTCTTCGACATTTATCAAAAACTTTGACAGGACCAACCCATAATGTTGGATTTGACAAGAGGAAGGGGTTAATGCGGAACTCCAAAACATTAAAGTTAGATCCTTAATTGAATATTCATATTAATTTAAAAGTACATACCCAAGATTCATAAATAGTAAAACGTAAAGCTACAAGGATGATTTGTGGCTTTGAATATAAAGTTAGATGGCATTATATGATCCAAGTTTATAAAATTTTCTCAGTCCTTCGACTCTTATTAATTAGAGTAACTAAAATCGAATCCTCTTTCTGTGCATAAGCGTAATTAACTTGGGTAAAAAAATTAGTTTAAATCATTTGAAGAAAATAAAGTATTAAATTAAGTTCCAATTGAGTCATCACTAACTTCCTTTATATGTATTTTAAATTCTATTTCATTAATCTTCAATTTAATTTTGATTTGGAAGAATAAAAACATTTAACATAGAATTTTATTAAGCCTAACTTGTTAATACAACATTTAGTTTAACATTTTGCACAATACTAATTCCTTTCTATTTCTAATTTTACATTATTATTCTTTGATGTCATCTGCAAGTTTCTTTCTCCTGTAATTCAGAACGGAATTGAATTACACTGATCCAATCTCAAAATTCATTCCAATATCCACTCATAAATTACTTGCCACATTTCCACGTCTTGTGCTTTCTTGCTAATTTTTCCTCTTATTAAACGGCATAAAGGATATTAATTCAATTCGAAAAAGAGGCGAGAGAGTCTTTTTTTACTTACTTCTCGAATTAGGATTCACCCTGTATCCATTTTTCAGTAGTTAACAACATATGTTCAAGTGGAAGGAGCGAGCAAATGGTGAAGAAAAAAATGGAATTAAAAACAGGAACTGTGTAAAAGTTTTCCATCTCTCTCTAAAATGTACATTATTAATTTTCATAATCCTATTGGGACGTTTCAAACAATTTCGTCAGGATGAATTATTTTTTAAATCTTATATACGAATCACATTGAACAGAATTCATGTTTTTGATTTAATAGCAATATTAAAGAATTATTTATTTGTATTAACAATTAAAACTCATAGCTGAAAAATACTACTGGTCTTGTAAATTCATTAACTTTAGGGGTTTCTCTATGCTTAGAAAGGTTCGATGTTTAACCAGTGGTCTGAGGATATTTTGGCATTTCAAAACGCAAACCACAACACCGCAATGTAATTATTTAACATCTCCCAATCTTTTAATTTTCTTAAACATTTTCGTTTCCTTAAAATCTATTACTATATTCTCGCCTCGATATTTTGCCATCGTGTTTAACATTTCATTATCATCATCACTGGTTTATGTTGGTATCTAGAGGAGAGTGAGAAATTATGTTAATCCTTTCAGAGGAAAGTCTAATTCAAGACTTGTATTACGAATGAAGAGCCTTCCAGTTCCTCATTTGATGGTCTCTTTGTTTGGTAAAGAGGAACTTTTATGTATTTCTACTATGACTTATTCCAGATCTATTTTATAACAATCCAATCCATCATTATTGTCTCTATAACTTGCGTTCCTTTAATTTTTCAATTGCAATGGAATTTCTTTAATTTTTATTTTCGCTCATTTCCTTATTTTTTGTGCCAGTTCCATGATTCTTAAGCATGTGTTTTTTTAAATATCTTTTCTGATTACATTCATAGTTGCACTCAGAACATTTAAATAATTTCAATTTTTTTTTTTTTTTTTTTTTTTTTTTTTTTTTTTTTTTTTTTTTTTTTAGTGAGTGAGTTAGCAGATGACTTTTTAAGTTACCTTTCTGATTACATTCATAGCTGCACTCAGAACATTTAAATAATTTCGAATTGCTGTGAGTTAGCAAGTGAGTTTTTAGGTTACTTTTCTGATTACATTCATAGCTGCACTCAGAGCATTTAATAATTTCAAATTGCTGTGAGTTTAGCAGATGAGTTTTAAGTACATTTCTTAATACATACATAGTTGCACTCAGAACATTTAAATAATTTCAAATTGCTGTGAGTTAGGAGATGAATTTTGAATTGACTTTTCAGTTTACATTCATCTGCACTCAGAACATTTAAATAATTTCAAATTGCTGTGAGTTAGCAGATGAATTTTTAAGTTACGTTCGTGTTTGCATTCATAGCTGCACTCAGAGCATTTAAATAATTTCAAATTGCTGTGAGTTAGCAAGTGAGTTTTTAGGTTACTTTTCTGATTACATTCATAGCTGCACTCAGAGCATCTTCAAATAAGGCCTCTCAACGTGGTGTGAGTTAGCAAGTGAGTTTTTAGGTTACTTTTCTGATTACATTCATAGCTGCACTCAGAGCATTTAAATAATTTCAAATTGCTGTGAGTAAGCAGATGAGTTTTTAAGTGACCTTTCTGATTACATTCATAGTTGCACTCAGAAATTAAATAATTTCGAATTGCTGTGATTTAGCAGAATGAGTTTTTTACAAGTACGTTTGTGTTTGCTTCATAGGCTGCACTCAGAGCATTTAAATAATTCAAGAATTGCTGTGAGTTAGCAGATGAGTTTTAAGTTACCTTTTAAATTACATTCATAACTGCACTCAGAACATTTAAATAATTTCAAATTGCTGTGAGTTAGCAGATGAGTTTTTAAGTTACCTTTCTGATTACATTCATAGATGCACTCAGAACATTTAAATAATTTCGAACTGTTGTGAGTTAGTAGATGAATTTTTAACTGACTTTTCAGTTTACATTCATAACTGCACTCAGAACATTTAAATAATCCTTGCTGTGAGTTAGCAGATGAATTTTTAAGTGACTTTTCAGATACATTCATAGTTGCACTCAGAACATTTAATAATTTACAATTGCTGTGGAGTTAAGTGTAATCTTAAGCTACCTTTCTGATTACATTCATAGATGCACTCAGAACATTTAAATAATTTCAAATTGCTGTGAGTTAGCATATGTCGTTTTAAGGCAAATTTCCAATTACATTCATAGCTACACTCAGAACATTTAAATAATTTCAAATTTTTTTTTTTTTTTTTTTTTTTTTTTTTTTTAAATTTCACTTTCTTAAGGGTTCCTCTTAATGCCAGGCCCGAACCTCGGCTAAGCGCATATGGTTTGTCCGGCAGGTCTTTAAAACAAGAAACCTTCTCGTATCCTGGCGCTCTTCGTATTTACTGGAAGCTCATTTCCAACGTTGTTCTTCCACGGTAGTCTTTCAAATATTGGTATTAAGCTTTTTTTAATTACTCCCATGCTTCCAATTATCACAGGGATAACCTCCGCTCTATCAATGTCATTCCACATTCCTTGTAATGAGTATTTCAGTTGTTCGTACTTCATTTCCTTTTCCCTTTCATATGCTGATACTCTGCCGTCCCATGGTATCCCTATCTCTATAATGTATGCCTTTCTTTCTCTTTTATCTTTTACAACTATATCCGGTTTGTTATGTGTTATAGGTACATCTGTGGGAATGCTATAGTCGTATAGTATTAGCGCGTGGTTATTTTCTTCTATTGCGTTTGGGTTGTGTTCCCAGTATTTGGATGCTTCTATTGGTATTTTGTATTTTTCACAAATTCTAAAATGGATTAGTTTGCATATTGTATTATGTCTTTCGGTGTATGTCTTGCGGCGGAGAAGTGTGTCACAGCTTGATAATATATGGCTAACTGTTTCCGGTGATACTTTACACATTCGGCATTTGTTGGATATATTCTCTTTCTCTATCTCTCTCTTGAACCAATTGGTTCGTAATGCTAAGTCTTGTGCCCCTACAATTGTTCTCTCATCTTCTTTTCTTAGATTACCCTGCATACTGCTTCTATCGATTTTCTTTATCTATACACCTGTTCTATAATATTTTTGTATTCCTTTGCAAATGCATGCTTTTTTTTATTTTTTCATGTTTTTTTTCTTCCTTGCTTTTTCTGTGCTCATTTTCTTTAGGTGTTTCATCTTTCTTTATTTGTCATTCCTTCTGTGTTGGATCGTCGTTAGGATATCAGTACTTCAGTAGGTAATCTCTTTTTTGGCTGTTACAGATGTTCTCATCGCTTTCCCTGTTTCGTGCTCCTTCACCCATCTGATGAACTTACTATCACTTTCTTCAATATACGTCGTTAATCCGATCACTTCCTCTCTATATACTGCATCTATTTCCTGGAGTCCCATTCCACCTTGATCCCTGGGGACATACATTCTTGCCAGGCATTGGTTCTTATATATCAATTTATGGGCGTGGAGCATTTTTCGCGTTTTAATATCTAGTTTATTTAATTCTTCTTGGAACCAATCAATTATTCCGAATCCATACGACAGTACTGGTACTGCCAGTGTTCTAATTGCTTCGACCTTGAATTTGCTTTTCAATTCAGATTTTAATATTAGTTTCAGTCTCTTCTCATATTCCTTCATCAGCTTTTCCTTCATTTTCTTATGTTCTATTTTTTCACTTTCTTCTATCCCGAGATACTTATAGGTGCCTTCCTGGTCTAGTTGTCTAATGATTTCGTCGTTTATTCTGATATTTCCACTATCAATTCTTTTTCCTTTCTTCAACTCCAGAAACGCGCATTTATCCAGTCCGAACTCCATTTGTATATCATTCGAAAACTTTTTAACTACCTCAATCTGTTCAATTGTTTGTTGTTTGTTTGGGGAGTATAGTTTAATATCATCCATGTAAAATAAATGCGAGATGTTTTTCCCTTTCTTTTCATTTCTTGATCCTATTCTATACCCACTATGCAAGTTATTTATCAATGAACTCAGTGGGTTCAATGACAGTACAAACAGCAATGGGGATAAGGAATCCCCTTGGAATATTCCTCTCCTTATTTTTACATTATTTATTTGTATCGTACCATTTTCGTGATGCAGTTTAATATTGATCTTCCATATTTGCATCACTTTTTCCATAAACTCTCTTATCTTATTGTTGATTTTATAGATTTTTAATACCTCTTTGATCCATGAGTGCGGCACACTATCATAAGCTTTCTTATAGTCAATCCAAGTCATGCTTAAGTTCTTCTGTCTTTGCCTGCTGTCTTCTAGGATCATTTTATTTATTAATATTTGGTCTTTTGTCCCGTGACTTCCCTTACTGCATCCTTTTTGTTCTTCTGCTATTATATTATTTTCTATTTTATGTTTGTATATTCTTTCTGTAATAATTGCTGTTAATATTTTGTATATAGTTGGTAGACAGTAATTGGTCTACATTCCTGGGTTTTGTGTTTCCCCTGTTTTAGGGATAAGGACTGTTTCTCCTTTGGTCATCCACTCGGGTATTTCAGCTGTTCCGTTCAGAATTCTGTTGAAGCACTTTGTTAAAGGTTCTCTTAGTACTGTAATTTTTTTTAGCCATATATTTTGCACCATGTCTGGTCCAGGTGTTTTCCAGTTACTGGTGCGTCGTATCATTTCCATCACTTCCCTTTCGGTTAGTGGTTGAAATTCCATCTCATTAATTTCTTCTATTTGGGGATTCCTTCTTGTTGTTTCTAACCATTCCGCCTCTTCATTATGTGTTCGTTGGTCTTCATATATACTCCTCCAAAATGCATCAAGTCTGTCTCTTTCAGGTGGTTTATCAACTTTTATATTTTCACCTCTCAACTCTCTATAGAACTTTCCTTTATCTGTTTGGTACATTTTGTTTTGTCTTTTTCTCTGTTCTTCTTTCTTGTATGAGCTTAATTTTTTTGCTTTTGCTGCTAATTCTAGTTTTCTGCTACTGATTGCGTGTGTTACTCGATTTCTGCCTCTACTTCTTCTTATAATATTTTGTGCCTGTCTAATTTTACTTTCTATTGTGATGTTTCCTTCTTCGTATTCTTTTATCAATGATATTTCTTTTCTAAGTCTCGAATTGCTGTGAGTTAGCAGATGAGATTTTATATGACCTTTTTGATTACATTTGATCTATTTTTCTCAAATATTTTCCCTCCCATCAAATCTGTTATTGCTCTTGCTGTTGCATAATATAACCTGTTCACTTCTGAGATATCGCATCTCTCAGGTAGTAATCTTGGTAATACCCTGTTTGCTATTCCGGCATATTTATTTATTTTCATCCAATTATCTATTTTATTTATTCCTTTTCTATCTTCCATGTTGGTATAAATATCTTCATCTCTATAATGTGCTATTTTACTTATCATCTCTTCTTCCTCCTGCATTCTATCCCCGTTTTCGTTTCTATCATTTTCAATAATCTCTTCATCTTGTTCCTCTGTTTCTTCATAGTGGCTTCCTGTATCTGAATCATTATTCCTTTCACTATCTGTTCTGTTCATTATTTCTTTGTTTAGGATTTCAGCAGGCTCTGATATTTCTTCTCCTAACTATTCTGTTTCAACGACTCTCATCTATTAACTTTCATTATCTGTCATTTTATTTTGTTCTTCTAAACTTTTCTGTGTATTTTTTCCAGTTTTTATTCTATTCCCTTGATATAGTGTCTCTTTACTTTTCTGTTTAATATCTCCGATCATTTCTGGTGTGATCTGGATTTCATTCTTAATTCTCTCCTTTGCTCTACGTTCTATTTCCTTCAGATCTTCATTTGTAGGTAACGTAGCTTTTCTTTTTTTTATCGCTCCTTGATTCCTTTCTTTATTAAAGTTGATGATGGCCTGTTTTTGGGCGATCAGTTTCCTTCTTTCTACCCCCGTATATTTCTTATTGAACTCGTATTCCATTACATCATTTGCACCAATTATTTCATTATCCACAACATATTTCCAGAAGTCCGTTTTACCTTCCTCTTCGGGTATTAACATACCTATTGCTGTGAGTTAGCATATGTCGTTTTAAGGCACCTTTCCAATTACATTCATAGCTACACTCAGAACATTTAAATAATTTCGAATTGCTGTGAGTTAGCAGATGACTTTTTAAGTGCCTTTTTTGTTTAGCTTCATAATCGCAATGGGTACACTTAAACTTTGTTTTGTTATGCATCTTTAAATGGCATTTCAACTCATCTTTGTCACTTGTTGATATAGTTAATCTGAGAGAAACTTCACTGAAATTTTCCTGAACAAAATTTTATGCTTTGATAATTCTTTACCGACGTTAGAGATCTGCTTGTAGAAGGACTATTCCTTATGGAACCTTTTTCAACTTGATCGGCGACGCCAATCAGGGTCTATAGAAAACAGAAATGAAAATGATATGAATGTAGAAAAAATTTCGAATATATATATATATATATATATATATATATATATATATATATATATATATATATATATATATATACCGTAAAGTGGGGCAAATGGGAACGAAATTGGGTGTTTCAAAAGTGCTAAGGTTGTAGTTCCTATATTACTTTACTTTTTTGAAATTTGGTTTTTACCATGAGATAACTTCATCATTTGGGCATACAAATACTATGGTTATGTAGGTTTATATATTATATGGTTAATTTTATAGCTTTTGAAATCAGTCGTTTTCAATTGCCCCACGATTTTTGATGGTGGGGCAATTGGGAACAACTTTTTTTGAAGGCTTGTTTAACATAATATTTTATAATTTTATATAATTATTATAGCAATTTATTATTTTTAAACACCAGGTTAATAAGAAATGCATTTACATACCTTTTATTTCCTCAAAAAATGGGTTATTAGAGAATAAATTCATTTTGAAAATACCTACTAAATTTAAAGTAACTTTTTTTGAAATAAAACTGTAGTTTAAGTAAATAAAAAAGTAGTTATGTAAAGTAACTTTACACCGTACATATATAGAGTAATAATAATAATAAATTATTTATTCATTAAACAACCCTTAGCTAACTATCTGACAACTTTACCCTCAAAGGTATTTTTAAACATTAATTTATTTTTTCTTATGTTCAATAAAGTACATTTTTGTACAAAGGTTTATTTGTAATGCTTATATCAGGCATGTCAGGTAACCTAAATGAGACAGAGTTTGCAACATCTTTCTGTGAACTCTTTACACGCCTATAGTATTAATTGTTAAAAAGTTTAATTAATTGTTAAGTTTTATGCTAAATTAATTGTTAAAATAGGGAGAAAAAGAATAGTTTGCAATACATGTTAATATGCTATAAATTAAAATATTATAGTATTAGTGGAACATGGTTTTGTTTGCCACACAAACATTTTTATCTCGTTCCCATTTGCCCCACAAAATACGCACTTCCCTGTTTTCAATTGCCCCACTTTACTATTTTTAAAATAAAACACAAGCAAGATTTACCTAACAGGTTTCAGGTATCTCAATGGCTTCCAAAGGGTTCCTTTTCACTTTTATTATTTATTGTATCTTCAGCGTTATTTTGTATTTACGCTACAACTCTTAGCATTTGAACAATTTATTTGCAAAAATCTATGTTTAAAAAAAAAAAAAAAAAATCATAATTACAGACATAACCAAAGGTTTTATAAAAACTTAATTCCTTAGACATTTTGCATACATTATTAATGGTTTGTATTTACTAAATGTACGTTTTTAAGAGGTTTTTAGCCCCTGTTCCCAATTGCCCCACATGTTCCCAATTGCCCCACGTGTTTTCAATTACCCCACTTTATATAATATATATATACTATATATATATATATATATATATTATTATTATATATATATATATTTATATTATAATTATAATATATATATATTATACTAGTATATATATAATTATTATATATATATATATATATATTATATATATATATATTATTATATATAATATATATATATATATATATATGTATATTTATATATAATATTATATAATTTTTTTTTGGCGTTTTTCTCTTTTTGCGTTCATATTCTTTATACACTCATCCTCCAGGCCAACATTTACATTCATATACACATTATTAAAGTACACACACCCCTCTTCTAGTAACACTTTACAGACATCCCTGCTACTCATAGCTCTGTGTGGGGGGGAAAGAATCTGCCCCACATCGTATGTCCTGCGTGTCGTAGACGGCGACTAAGGGACGGTGGTAGTTGGGTTTGGCTGCCTACCACTTATCTTTTTTGCCAGGAATGCTAATGCAGGCTCGGAGAAGTGTCGTGATCCCTTCGGGCCTTCTATCTTTCGAGCGAATTGTATGAATGTAATGGGTTACATGGAATAGTCAAGAATAAAATGTTGAGGAGAAGAGGAGAGAGGTGATGGATGTTTTTAGAAGGGCAAATTTGATTTGCTAGCTGTGACTCAAAAACAAAGATGAAAGAAACGGTGAAAATGAGTGTGTGGTGTGCAATGTGTGTGTGCTGGTGTGAAAGGATGAGAGGAAGAGAAGGGTTGCAATTTTGATGAGTGATCTGTGGGTACAAAGCTATGGTAGACTTTGTGTGTGTGAGTCCTAGAATTCTAATTGATTAAATTTAAGTTTGAAAAGGTCAAGGTATGTGTGGTTGTGAGTATGGTCATCTGAGGAAAAACGTTTGCGGATTGTACGGACGTTTTTGGATAATCTGAATGATGTTCGGATGGGGTGAGTAGGAGCTTCAGATTGATAGTGTTGGGGACCCTGAATGGTTGGATAGGTTGATCAAAAAAGGATGGTATAACAGGTGGTTTTTTGGGTGGGGAGGAAATGAGAATGGTAGGAGGTGATTGATTTTCCTGTGAAGAGAGAGGTATGTGTGTAAGTAATACTTTCTTTAAACACAAGAGTACTCCATAAGATACTAAGTGGTGTAAGCAGGATGTATCGAAGTGAAAGTAGGATTAATTTTGTGTTGGTAAGAAGGAATGTTGAAGTATGTTGTTGGATGTTCATCAGATAGGGTTTAGAATGGGATTAATCGGATCATTATGTGTTCTTGTAAAATTAAGTTAAGTGGGGGCTTGGCTGGAAGAGGAAGGTGATGAAGGAAGTGGGTAGAATTAATTAAGAGTGAGAAGTTAAGTGATGTCGTCAGTGACCAAGACAATAAGGATAAGTATGTAGAGCGCTCGTAGTAAAATGGTTGAATGTGAACAAGTTGATACTGAACCAATTCTGGGGGCAAGTGAAGGAAGCAATTGTAGTGGTGCAAAGAAGTATGTGGATGTGCTAGTAGGAAGAAAGAATGTTAACAGTGAATGGTGGAATGAATAGGTGATGAAAGCGGTTAAGGTAAAAAAGAAGCGTGGTTGAATGTACTAAAAGCAATGATGAAGACTCAAAAGAAAGATGCTTGGAATTGTATAAGGAGGAAAAAGAAATACTAAAAGGTGTTTACGTAGGAGAAAACAAGGTTTATGCACAGTGGAAGAGGATGAATGGGGAACTTACAAGGAATAAGAAGAAAAAAAAAGAAGGGAAGTTTTTCTGGAAGGAAGCGAGAAAGGTTTAGAATGAGAAATAAGAATCTGCTTAGAATAATGATAGGGATGGTGCTTTTTATATGATGAAATGGATGTGAGGGAGTGTGGAAAGAACAATTCGAAAATTGCACAATATTAACAGTAATGAAAAGGTGATAGTGAAATGTGTGTGGGTTTGATGGTGCAAGGAAGAATAGGTATTTTGGGGATGAGGTTATTTAGTAAGGAGAGGGAATGGGTAGAGTGAAAAAGTTGAAGAATGGTAAATCTTGCAGGTATAGATGAAATTACTGGGTGAAATGATCAAGAACGGAGGCGAGGATGGTGATTGATTGGATTTGGGAAGTTGTTGTAATAAAGCGTTTATGGTAGGCGGTATGTTCCAGGGATTTGGATGAAAGCGGTAAATAGTACCTAATAAGATAAGGGTCTGGAGAAAAAGGGGAAACTGTAGAAATTATATAATATTTATTATATATATATATATATATATATATATATAATATATATATATATATATAGGTATAATTCTTATATATATTATATATATATATATATATTATTATATATATATATATATATATTTTATATTAATATATTATATATATAATTATATATATTATATATATATAATATATATATATATATATATTATATATAAGGCTGTAGACAGGGGTCAGGGGGTTTCAAACGGTCCAAATCTATTTTTTTTTAGCGTATGCAAAGATTTTTTGATTCCTTTAAGTCTTCATAATATAATATAATAATAATAATATAATGATAATAATCAATAATAATATATAATAATAATAATATAATATATAAATTAATACATAATAATATAATAATATAATAATAATAAAAATAATATAATAATAGATAATCAATGAAAATGAAAAGTATTTATTAATGGAAATGAGGAGACATATTTGTGGTCCGTAACGATTTCTTAGGTCAAGTGGCTGTTCCTCTACATGTATAAAATTTTAGACCCAGGGACTTAATGTACAGGTTTCAAGTTCTGCAGATGTAATGCAAATTGGGCCCTCAGTAAGGAATAATGATGGATGGTATAAATATTTAAAAGATGAGGGAGCTGTAATCGTTGATGGATAAGCATGTGTCATTTTCCTTCTTCAAACTAAATCTTTCTCTCCAAATAATCCATGTTCGATCGTGCTTGTTCTCTGGCATTCAGGCTAGAGACAGTGCGTATCGGGGGTGGAAAAATTCTCGTTCTCCTATCACTCGTTGCTCTAATCCTTCTAACTATCGCCCTGTAGCTCTCACTTGTATTCTATCTAAGATCTTTGAAAACCCTTCTCAACTTCATTTTTAGATCATCTGGAAACTCATTCCGATCGCAGTACGGCTCTCGTTGCACGACGTCTACTGGCGATATACATTCGCTATCTAACCGATTTATGGTTTTTCGTCTTAGGAACTACGGGGAGACTTGCGTGGAGGCTCTTGAATTCCAAACATTTTGACCAGAGTCTGGCACGCGTTCACTCGCTCTCCAAGTCCCCTCTTTGGGTTTCCTCCTTCTTTTGCTTAATTATGTCTAGCTTTTTTCAAATCGCTCAATATGTTGGTGATGGAGCGACTTCTTCTTTTTCTGTCAATAGTGGGTGTTCCTCGGGTTTGTTTATCTCCTCTTTAATTCTAGCTTTTCATTTAATGATACTTCTCATGACCATCTAACTATCACTCATATACGATGACCGACCTTCATTCTTCAACTGATTTTCAGTTCTGCTTCCTCTTTTCCTCTTAGAATTGCCTCTCGTCTTATCTTTCCTATTCTATTCTCGTTGATCGATTTCCGGTGGAGTCGTCTCAAGCTTGTGAATTCCAATTCTTTAAAAACCCAACTTTCTGCAAAATCTCTTCTCTAAAACTGCATTTCTAACTTTCCCTAATCTCTTATCAACGGTTTCTCTCGTCTCTCCTGTTGAAATATAAACATCCTTCCTTAACATGAACAAAAAATGTCTTGGAAACCTCATGTCACAAGGTTGCTAGGTGCGGCCTCAAAGAAACTGGGTGTTTGTTTAGACTGCGACTTGTTTTTCTCTTCTCAGTTGCTCCAGCTATACAAGAGTCTCATCTGCCCTTGTATGGAGTACTGCTCTCATATCTGGGGGGGGGGCTGGTTTCACCCGGCTTTTGATAGGGTGAGTCAAAGGCCAAAAGGCTTATACTGTTCTGTTGGTGCTTTATCTCTTTCTATAACCCCAGAGGCAAGTGCTCGAGGGAACTTATCATTTTGCGTACCACCACCTTTACGACGCCTCGTAGCACAAGGAGTGCTGTATCTGTGTTATATTGTTAACTCCATGTTAGTTCGCTGTGGTGCTTCCTTTTCTTTCCTGCCATCTGTTCTGTGGAATTCTCTTCCATCTTTGTATGCCCTGCTGAATTTAATCTCCCTCTCACTTTAAAGCCTGCGTACTGTGTGCTCATCCTGCGTAATTTGCGCTAAAGGGTGAACTTTTTGAAGCGTACTCCTCCATTATCTCCTCCTTGAATGAGGGCTCTAACTGTGTGGTAAGTGACCACTGTAAAAAAAACATTCCTTACGGCTCGACGCGCCCAGCATATGTGGCAATATGAATAATCCCACACTTAATCGACTCCTCGCAAAACTGATCATTCAGGATCTACTCAATCACGGAAAGACAGCACTCTTCAACATTACACTCAGATGGACCATATGTCGCAACCCCACATATTTTTACCTATTCAAACTTAATTTAACCTTTAGAATTCTACTACTCACACACAAAATCTAACATAGCTCTCTACCATCTCATTAGAATTGCAAATCTTTCTATCCCCTCTCATTTCCTTTCACACCCAACCAAACACATTTCCAACAATCATTTTCACGTTTCCTTCATCTTTGTTTCAGTCAAGCGGAGCAATCAATTTGCCCTTTCTAAATACATACATACCTCTTCTCCTCAACATTTTTCCTCTGACATTCCTGTATCCCTACGATTCATACATTTTCGCCGAAAGATAGAACGCCGCTTACAGGCGATCACGACTATCTCTGAGCCATGCATTAGCATTCCTGGCAAAAGATAAGTGTAGTGGGCAGCCAACCAACTACCACCGTCCCTTGTTCTCTAACGACGAGGCAATTTTTTCGCCCCCACACATAGGGATATGGGTAAATAGGGATGGTCTGTAAGATTTTGTCTAGAAGAGGGGTGTGGGATGTAAAGTATGTTATAGATATGTGTGATAAAAGATGTGTTCTAAGATGTTTGTCTGGAGGATGAGTGTGAATATGAACGCAGAAGAGAAGGAACCATTAGGCACTGGAATGTCATACATGATAATCAAATAAATATTATATTATATATATATATATATATATATATATATATAATATATATATATATATTATATATATTATAATATATATATTTATAATCTATATATATTTATAATTATATATATATATATATATATATTATATATATATAATAATATATGAAGCTTTTTTGGAAGGAAGCGCGAAAGGGTTAAGAATGAGAATAAAGGGATCTGGCTTAGATAATGAATGGGGTGGTGCTTTTGGTAAACTGATTGAACTGGGTGTCGAGGGGTGTGGAAAGAAACTTCGAAAATCTGCACAAATATTGGCAGTAATGAGAGGTGATAGTGAATGTGTGTGGTTTGATGGTGCAAGAAGAAATAAGGTATTTTGGGGATGAGGTTATTGTAAGGAGAAGGTAATGGGTAGAGTGAAAAAGTTGAAGAATGGTAAATCTGAAGTATAAGATGAAATTACTGGTGAAATGATCAGAACGGAGGCGAGATTGTGATTGATTTGATTTGGAAGTTGTGTAATAAAGCGTTATAGAGGGTATAGTCAAGGGATTGGAGGAGAGCGGTAATAGAACCCTTATATAAGG
The DNA here is from genome assembly GCA_015478945.1 of Trachelipus rathkii. Taxonomy (NCBI): domain Eukaryota; kingdom Metazoa; phylum Arthropoda; class Malacostraca; order Isopoda; family Trachelipodidae; genus Trachelipus; species Trachelipus rathkii. The sequence continues at coordinate 59,937 of JABUQX010081803.1, forward strand.
GTAAGGGAGAAGGGGAACTGTAAGGAATTATAGGGGAATAGTTTTCTATTGGTATTGTAGGGAAGGTTTATGCCTGGTATTTTTGGTCGAAAAGAGTGCGTCGAGTGACAAGGACTGATTGGTGAAAGAACAAGGTGCGTTTTAGGAGTGGTAGCGGATGTGTGGATCAAAATCTTTTCAATTGAAACAAATGTTGAGAAAATGAGGGAAAGAAGATAAATATGTATTTAGGTTTTGTTTGCAACAGGCGTATGATAGAGTAAATAGGGAAGGTTTATGGCAGGTGTTATGATATGGTGTTGGTGGTAGGCTTCTGAATGGAAATCAAAAAGTATGTATGAGACGCTAGTGAAGCGTGTGTAAGATAAATGGTGTCAATGGTGATTGGTTTAGGATTAATAGCGGAGTGGGACAGGGTTGTGTTGTGTTATGTCTCTTGGTTATTCAATTTGTATATGGATAGGTTTTGAAAGAATTCGAGGTGGAGATGGCAGGTAATGGTGCTAGAATGGTGGAGAATGGAGAATGGAAGTGGAGGGTGCCCTACCTATTATATGCGATGGATTTGATTTGGTGTGGGTGAATCTGAAGGAGTCTTGGAGAAGGATTGGTAAGAGATTTTGGCAGGGTGTGTAAAGGAGGGGCTTGAAATAAACGTGGATAGAGTAAGGTTTGGTTGTGAGTGGAAGCTCCTCAGTGTGAGTTATTGTTTAGATGGTGAGCAGTGAACAAGTTGTCCTGAGTTTTGAAGTATTTAGGTATATGGATTTGCAACAGGGAAACGGACGAATGCAGAGTGTAAGTAGGAAAGTTGTGAATGGCAGGAAGGTGCTTGGTGCAATTAAATCCTGTGAATGTAAAAGGACTAAGTCTGAGTGCGCTAACATGAGGGTATGTTGTTTCCTGTGTTATTGTATGGTGTGAGACTATGGCCTGGAATAAGAAGTTTAGATATAAAGTTAATGTGTTTCAGATGGACAATCTTGGGGCATGCTAGGTGTTTAGAAGAATTGATAAAATGAGGAATGAACTTATTAGACAGGTTGTGTGGGTGTGAAGAAAGGGGTAAATGAGAGAATAAATGAAGTTGTTGAGATGGTTTGGTCATGTGGGAAAGGGATGAATGGATAGTCGGTTGGTTAAGCGGAATGTATAGTGGAGAGTGTTGGGAACCGACCGCTGGAGACCGAAGAGAAAGTGGATTTGAATCGGTAACGAATGTCTGAAGGAGAGAATGTGAGTTGGCAGGGCAGATAAAGGCGAGAAGAAAGGCGCATGATAGGAGAGAATGGCGGGGTTTTCTGAGGGGGCATGGTTGTTGGCCCACTGGTCCAAGGATGAAACCTTACATTGACGATTTACCATAGTGGAGGTCCGTCGCGGTCCCATGAAGCTCTAAGGGTGGATTTTCTGTCTTTGACGAGATTTTTCACTAATTAATGGTACGGGGGGCGGTAAGGCCTGGCTTTCTTTTCAACATCCTTTGTCATACTCCCTCTGCTTTTCTTTTTCCCGATTCGTTGTAAGAGCTCCTTCACTCCTCAATTTGGAAAAAAGAGGTGGATAAGGAAGAAAATATATATCTATTATTATATATATATATAATATATATTATTATTATAATATATATATATATATATTATATATATATATATATATATATATATATTATAATTTCACCACCCAATATATATATAATATTATAATATATATATATGTTATTATATATATTATATCTATATCTATAGTTATATATATATATATATATATATAATATATATATAATATAATAATATAATTTTAATTATAATCTATATTTATAATATATATATATATATATATATATATATATTATATATATATATATATATATATTTTATATTATATATCCGTATATATATATATATATATATTATATATATATAAATTATATTATATTATATATGATATATATATTATATATATATATTATATATATATATATATTATTATATATATATATACTATATATATATATATCATATATATATATATACTATATATATATATATATATATATAAGACACCTGAGAGGAGGAGGAGGAATGCCAGAATCGTCCAGGGTTGAGTTAGAGGAAAATAGGAGGCTGAAGAGATGATTTTTTTTTTTATACAAGTTCAAAGTATTTATTTTATTTCAAATAATTAAATATGAATGTAAAAAGTAGCATAAATTTAAGGTTCTTAAGAGTTAGGCTAAAAAGATTTGGAACCACTGGTAATTGGTTTAAACCACACAACCCATATTATAACTAATAATATAAATATTAGTTTATTAATATTTTCCTCCAACTACTACAGGAGCATAGGAAAATCTAACTAAAAGATGGAGAGAGAAAATAAAAATATTTTTCTTCTATAGTTCATCCCATACATTCATTTATTCATACAAAATACATTGTGTATCTTTAACCTTCAGTAAAATTATAGTAAATGTAAGCTCACAAAATATGCTAAGAAAACATACAAAAGTGGAAGTTGTGTGGACTTTTATTTTTATATCTAACCCTGACTTACACTACAAAAGAATATTTGTCATTTGATGTGTGTTCGAAGGCCATGGGATTCAAAATACGTGTTTGAGTGATAATTTCAATAAATGTAGGATGGCTTTACATAAGCCTTTATCTGTCAATGTTTTAAAAAACTGTAACTACAGATTATTAATTATTATCATAACTACAAACACTTGATCTAACTTTGAATTAAAATGCACCACATTATTCTGAAATATACTATAAATAGTAACCACAACAATTTCATAAGAAAGACAAATGACTAATTAATTCTAGTTTAGTACCTGACTTTCATCCAATCCAGAAATCTCTCCAACATCATGTTCATCAATATCTTCATAATCCTCCTTAAAGTCCAGAGGTTCATCTTTTATTTCCATCTCTCTTTTCATATCTATGATTGGGTAAAAACATTCGTCCTGTTGAAAAAAATAATAATAATAACAACAACAACAACAAAAATAAAAATAATAATAATAATCAGTAAACAAGTGGTTGAATGTGCTAAAAACCAATGATGAGGTCTTGAAAGAAAGGTATATGGAAATATATGAAGAGACAGAGGAGAGAAAAAAAAGACCCAAGTTGCGAGATGATGCAAGAGTTTGGGAGGAGGATGAATAGCGATTCTACAAGGGAAGAGGAAGCTCTTCTGGAAGGAAGTGCAAAAGGTTAAGAAAGAGAGTAAAGGGAATCTTCTGAGAATAATGAATAGGAATGGTGCTTTTGTGATTGATGAAATGAATGCGAGGAGTGTGGAGTGAACTCTTCAAAAATTTGCATGTTAGCTGTAATGAAGAGGTGATAGTGAATGTGTGTACGTTTGAAGGTGTAAGAAGAAATAGATATTTTGGGAATGAAGATAATTAGTAGGGAGGCTAGGTAGTAGGTAGAGTTAAGAAAGTGAAGAATGGAACTCTGCAGGTTTAGATGGAATTATGGTGAATGATCAAGAATAGAGGCGAAATTGTGAATAACTGGATATGGAAGTTGTGTAGCAAAGCGTTTATGGAGGGTATAGTTCCCAAGGATTGGAGGAGAGCAGTAATAGTAGCCTTAAATAAGGATAAGGAGAATATGGGGAACTATAGGGGAATTAGTTTGTTGAGTATTCTAAGAATGATATATGCTAGTATTTTGGTT
>JABUQX010081804.1:0-2500 GCA_015478945.1 Trachelipus rathkii
AAATATATATATATATATATATATATACATAATATATATATATATATATATATATATATATATATATATATATATATATATATATATATATATATGGAGAGAGTATATATATATATATATATATATATATATATATAGAAAGAGAGTATATATATATATATATATATATATAAGAGAGTACAGGGTGGGGAATAAAGACAGGAAAATTAGTAGTGATATTCTTGTATAAAGAAGAGTATGTGTTGGAATATTTAATTGAAATGCTTGTTTAAGGAGGAACGGAGGAGAGATTTGATAGGACATAGAACAGGAAGAAGAGATGGGAGTGGAATGGAGCCGAAGGATCCAAATGCGACAAGTTCTGTGTTCGGCAGCCATCATACTTCAAAATGAATTGGCTACCAAATAGTGAAATGTGCAATATGTATTTTGTTTACTGTACGAACGGTAATTCATTAGCAACCACGAGTCTCTATGAAGAAAGTCAAAAAATTTAAATACCTGGGTCTCATATACTATGTTTGCACGTCTCCACCAACGTCTTAGAGAAACAGGGAGTTTTAAAAACTTACCAATGGAAACGGCGACCCTGCACAGTATCAACACTCAGATGTCAAAGAACAGGTTCTCTAAGAAACTTGTGGACAGTCCTACAACAAGTACCAGAAAGTGATTGCCGCAACACTACATGTAAGTGATTCGACAGTTTTCAGGGTATTGAAAAATCAACTTCGTAATTACATCCAACGAGTGCAGGCACTTGTACCCACAGATTTTCCTGCAAGAGTAGCTTTGTGTCGATGAATGCAACAGAAAATTGCAGACAATCCCCACCATTTAGCAGAAATATTGTTCACCGGGATGAGCCAAATATTTCCAAAGACACCCTATCGAACTTCCACATGGGCTGATGAGAACCTCCATGCAATAAAAACCGCCATCAACATCAGTTTTCATTGAATGTATGGGTCGGAAATGCTGGCGACCATTTGATAAGTCCATTCTTTTTACCAGCGAGGCTTACTGGAGACGTTTATCGCCAATTTCGTGAACATGATTTGCCTACACTACTAGAAGAAGTCCCATTACAATTAAGATCGAAAATGTATTTCATGAACGACGGCGTTCCAGCTCATTTCAGCTTAGTTGCTCGTAACTATTGTAACACTGTATATCCACGCCGTTGGATAGGTCGAGGAGGTACAGAACCTTGGCCTCCGCGGTCTCCAGACCTAAAATGCATTGGATTTCTTCTTGTGGGGTCACCTGAAACATTTGGTTTCTACAGCAACAGTTGAAAGTCCCGAAGAATTAATGGTTCGCATAATCGCATCTTGTGACACATTCGGCACACACACTGTATATTTGAACGTGTCTGCCAATCAATGTCGCAATAGAGGCCTTGTATACGCTGGGGTGCCGGCCACATTTTGTTAACTTTAGTGCACTGCTTCGTAATATTTCTGTTGTATATTTTCTTCTAGGAATTAATGTATGTATTCTTATAATTAAATAAATTGAATGAATTTGTTAACTACCTTTCCAAATTTAGTTTACTGTTTAATAACAATGCTTTAAAATAGGTTTCATCATCTTGGAAACGCGAGGCGTTTTCGGTAAAATGTTTATTGGACATATTATCTTATATTTATGGAATTTTTTTTCGCAATATTAATGATGTCTCTATATATCTATATATATATATATATATATATATATATATATATATATATATATATATATATGAGAGTGAGAGAGCGGCGTAGGAGGAGAAAGAGTGAAAGGGGGAGAGAAAGAAAGAGAGAGAGAGAGAGAGTTTATGAAGAATGACAGCCATGGGTAGTTCAGTGAATCTATAATTATTGCAGACGGGAATTACTAAAATCCCTGAAATGGGAACCAATAGAAAAAAACCAAACGACATTGGACAATTTGGGTCAAGTGAAGAAGAAAGTACAGGACAGTTTATAAGTCTTTTAGCCTTGACTCGACCCTATCCAAAAAAGCCGGGTGAAACCCGAGCCCCCCCGAAAGAAAGTGAGAGTGAGCACTCCATGCCATGGGGGGCGGATGAGCTCTTGTATAACTGGAGTAACTAAAGAGAAAAAATCTCTGCAGCCCAAAACAGAACTCCGAAGCCTTTGAGGCCGCCCTAGCAACCACTGTGATGTGAGGTTTCCAAGACATTTTTGTTTATGTTGGCGGCCAAGGATGTTTGTATTGTCAACAGGGGAGAGACGAAAGAACTTTCCCTGAAAGAGATAGGAAAGTTAGAAGGTGTCCTAGAGAGGGAGATTTGTAGAAGTTAGTTTTAAAGAATTAAATTTCTACAAGGTTGCGACGACCCCACCCGGAAATTCTATCCAGATCAGTTAGAAGAATAGAATCGAAAGATTAAGACGAGAGGTTATTCTAGAAGTAAAAGAAGGAAGCAGAATTGAAATGAGTTGAAGAATGGCGGTCGAGTCATCGGCATATGAGTGGATAGAGTTGATGTGCA
>JABUQX010081804.1:7500-43872 GCA_015478945.1 Trachelipus rathkii
AATCAAAGCGTTATGAAAAAGACTTCATACAATCAAGAACGAGCTTCCTTGACCCATATAACGCAACCGCATGAAGAAGAGGATGAGACCCTATACTATTACGTTGCAGAGGAAGAGGCTGAGGTCACAACTTATGATACAAAAAACTTCTAGATGAGAGAGGTCGAGACACCCCCAGGCTGACCCTCTCCAACGTCCCTTCTCTTTTCTCAGGGAGATGGTTACGCTGACAATTCTCTTCATCGGATTTCCAACGTTCACATCTCTCCATCGGATTATACTACTACCGAAAACGATCCAGTAGAGAGTGTAATCCGTGGTTGTTTTGATGATAATATTTAAACAACCACGAATAAAAATGTAAATTGTAATTTACGTGACCGTTTCAATGTTGACATTTAAACAACAACGTTTAATAATAGGTTTAATATTGATAATGATAATAATAATAATAATAATGATTTTGATGAAGGCACGCATTATACTACAGTAAATAATAGCATGTGTCTCCTAAATCATTCTTTGCGAGCACCTCCACTAGCCTCAACCTTAGTACACCACCCCTCTTCTATGCATGCTCAAATAACATCCTCTATCCTTATACCGTATAGTTGCAACTCTCTCAATCCTTTCTTCCCTATATCATCGCTCAACTCTCGTCTAATGACTAATACTACTTCTGAGCATTCCCAACTACCATCTTCTATCTCAGCAACCATCCTTACCAATTTTCTCAATCCTTTCCTTCCTATGTCTTCGTCTCACTCTCGCTTCGTAGATAAACGTCTTCTCATCATCTAACTACATTCTCCACTCCCCACGCTATAAACTCTTTGAACCCATTTCTTCCGACACCACAGTCTACCATACTCATATGCAAGAATAACCAACATCTTCTATCTCTGAAACTTGCACTATGAATTCTCTCAACCCCTTTCTGCCTCCAACTTCTCTTAACTCCCACCAAGTACTTGTCACTCCCTCAGTGCATGAACTACAATCATCTGCTGCCCCCTCCCACCTTAATATGATTTACGCGAATCCCCCACCCCCTACCCCTATGATAACCTCCAACCTGGGTAGCACTTACGAACCTATAAACATTTTCTCAGCACCTTCTATGCTTTCGGAGGAAAACACTATCTCTTCCAATCCTTTTTACACATTTCACAACTCAACCCCAGATTTGGTAGAAATCTCTAGTCCTATTCATGAGAGACCATCCCCAAACTCTCAAATTTTCCCCAAACCTTTCAACCTATTGAGATTTCACCGCCGGAATTAACAATTTCTTCCGCATTCACAAATGACAGTCAAATTTTACTCACCCACTCGCACGAATCCCTTCCTTTAATTGGACCAGCATACTTCCTACAAACAAGTATAAAGTATGAGAACAACCTTGCCGCCTTTCCTTTATTAACATTGAAATTCCCCTAAAAACACTCCCCTATTACACTAAAATCTATATCTGGTCCTAAATTTTAGCAACTTGGTACGATAATCTTAAACATGAACTTAAAAGGTGAAATTATTCCAATTAATTTCATTGTTATCACAGATGATTTTGTGGATTTACTTCTCCTTTTCTATTAGGAACTAATTTACTTAATAATCCTAAAAAAAAAAATTACAAATAGCATTTTAGTAAAAACTAACACTCACGATATTTCTATACTTCTAACACACCAATATCCCAACCAAAAGAGTTTACCAAGCGCACACTTAAAACTCACAGAAACACTCCATAGTACTCAAATGAAAAACTCACAACTAATAATCTTTTAATAGACACAGACACTTACTACAACCTGTCTATTATGAAAGACACGGAATTAAACCCTTATTCAAAAATCACTCTCTCCGTACAGGTATCTTCGCCAGCACAAACATCTCATCCTGATAACCTCATTCTTAACACAGAGAAAACATATATTAGCAACTTCCTTTATGCAGGAAGCGTCTTAAGCTCTGCCACAGAAGGTCAAATTTTATTGATATTATAAATTTGAGCGCGATTTCACACACACTACTTAAAAACACATATATTTTTAAGTCTAATCCTATCATAGTTCTCGACGAACAGCTGCAAACTTCGCATGTAAACTTAGCTACTTCCTCAAAAGGCCTAGCTAATAATCAGCTTTGCAACACATTCATGACACTCATACAAGAGTCATTAAAACACAATGAAGATGAGTGCGCGATCTTACAAAACCCAGACCAATTATAAGAGTTACTCGACATATTAATGGAGCACAAAAACGTCATAGCCCTCCAGAGTGATGACGTTCCCGTCTGTCCCCTTACAAAATTCTCCATAATACTGAAGGAAAACACTCCAAAGGTATTATATAGGCTGCAGTATCGCTTACCTCAAAAATACCTGACTCAAATTGATGAATGGGTCAAAACCTCGCAACAAAAGGGTTGCATAAGACTAATAAGTAGTCCCCATTCCAGCTCCCTGCTGGTTATTCCGAAGAAAAATTCTGCAGCCCATATAGCCGTGGCAGATCATAGGCATATAAATGCCCATGCAGTCCTCGATCGCTTCCCCTTACCCTGCATAAGTGACATTCTGGCCACTTTAGGGAAAGTCGCATATTTACATCGCTTGACTTATTGGACGCCTACCACTGCCTGGAGATAGACGAGGAAGCACAACCCTTACTAGCTTTTCGCACACCTCGTGGTCAGTATACACCAACGAGACTAAACTTTGGACTTTCAAATGCCCCTTATTTCTTTGCCCGGACAATGGAGATGGCTTTATTCCATCTCCTAGGCGATGCCTGCCGAGTCTTTCTGGACGACGTTCTAATACTCGGTGAAACACTTGAGGCACACATGGATAATTTGAAAAAGGTTTTCAAATCCTTTTGCAGAAACAAAATGCTCATCAAGCTTGTAAAGTGCAAGTTCCTCAGAAATAGTCTCCACTTTTTAGGCTTTGAAATTTCTTTTGATGGTATCTCTCCTGACCCAGCAAAACAACAGACATTAGGTACATTAAAACCCCCCTTAAATTTAGCTGAGACAAGATTTTTGCTCGGTTTTCTAAATTATTTTAACCACCTAATACAATCATATTCTTCAGCTGCAAAACCAATAACGAAATTGCTGCCAAAAATGGGGATTTTTTTTTTGGTTCCAGAGCAGCAGCAGACTTTTCTCACCCTAAAGGACAAGCTACTGCTACAACATCAGCTTAAACTTTCAGACTATTCAAAAGAGTTTTTCATTAATATGGATGCTTTCACTTTAGGCCTGGGAGCAGTCCTTTTTCAACTAAATGACAATGGAAAAGAAAAGCCATTATCATTTATTTCTAGAACGCTTTCTAAATTTGAAGAGAATTACATCACAATAGATCAGGAAGCTCTCGCAATATTACTCACTCTCCAAAAGTTCAAAAATACTGTCTTTGGTTACCCAATAACAGTTATAACAGACAACCAGCTATTGATACGTCTCATCAGACACAAACAACTCACAGGTCGGTTAGAACTTTGAAATTTATTCACATCACACCATTACCCAACAATCATCTACAAACTGGACAAATTGAATATTATTCTAGACTATCTCAGTCGCAGCCCACCAACATGCTCAAACTATTTTGCACAAAATACTGTTTTACTCACGGCTTCCATACCTCTCACTAAAGAAACAATCATCAACGAACAAAAAGTGTGTCCACGACTCAAAACACTTTATGATTTTGCCAAACCTATCATATCTCATAATAAACCTCTGTCTGCACAAGACACTATTGCAGATATATATTCACATGCTCTAATCAATCATATCTTACACTGCGCCACACATTCTGGAAAGTTTCTTATACAGGTCCCAGATACAATGATCCACAATATCATTGAAAATTCCCACGCGTCACTTGCTACAGGACATTGCGAAACGAAAAGAACCGAATTCAGAATTCGAGAGAAATACATTTTTCCTAAGCTACACAAACTAACTCATGAATTTTGCACCACTTGACCTTCATTCCAAAGGATGAAGGGTGATACTCCCAAAAACGCTCCAATCAAAGATTATTCCATCCCATATGAACCCTTTTCCTACGTGCATTTAGATATACTAGGCCCCCTACCACAATTTAAAATTACACAATATAAATACATTCTTTGCATGAAAGATACACTTACACGTTATGTTGAGTTTGTCCCTTTAAAACAACACACAGCAAGCCATCGAGCCATAGAACTAATTTCCACACTTTTCAAAGAATATGCGCCCAATGGCTTATCAAGGCAGTTAACATAGTCGTATGACACCTGCAGTAAAACGACCTTGTTGAAAAATTGAACCATAATATAAGCAATTATTTAAGACACTATGTCAACAACAATCATTCTGAGTCACTGACTGGGGTCATTACATTCCTTTTATCCAATCTGCATAAATTTCACTTACAACGCTTCGATTGGCACATCCCCACACTTTCTTTTGTATACATACAATAAACGTCTTAACTGGGATCAACTTAACTACGCTTCCCCTTCCAACACCCCAACACCCCAACACCCCAACACCTCCCCGTAAAAATATAAACGACTACGTTGATGAGTTAGCCAAAATAGCTCACTTGATTAGAGATCAAGCCCGAGAACATCTACAGGCTACAACAGAAAATCTAATCCTCCGACACCTTACTAATTATTTCATCAAACAAACAAAAATAGGCGACTTAGTTCACAACTTGGACGTTATAAAACCAAAATAATGCCAAAAACTTTTTTCGAAATGGGCTAGACCAGTGGTTTTCAAACTGTGTGCCGAGGCACCCTGGGGTACCGCGAGTTATATTTGCGAGTGCCGCGCTTTAACGAAATGTTTTCTCAGATCAAGGAAATTATTGCTCAGAAAAAAGAATTAAAAATTATTCAAATCTAGTGGTATTTTCTTTCTTCTTAGCCTTAGACTCTTAGAGAACAAATTATATATATATATATATATATATATATATATGATAATATATTATATATATATATATATATATATATATATATATATATATATATATATATATATATATATATATATATATATATTATAATATATGGGTGCCGCGAATAATTCTTGATGAGCTATGGGTGCCTTGAACCTATAAAGTTTGAAAACCACTGGGCTGACCATTTCAAGTTCGTCAATTAGTCACACATAACAAATTGCTACTCCAAAGTTTCAACACAAGTAAAAGTTTGATTGTGCAAAGAGACAACATCAAAATAACAAAAGTAAAAGCCCAAACACAACCTATTACACCCACACAATCCCAAGATGACCTATATTCCAGACAACAAATTTCTCCAAAACAATTACAACCAACAACAAAAACCCCTACCTAACTTCCCACACACTATTTACTTACCACAAAACTCATTATTCCCAGCGCAACTCCCTGAACAATCTCAGATTATGCAACCAGCACCCCCTACAACACCAGTGTATATACCAGCTCTCCACAGACAGAGTTTACAACGCCGACAACTATTTCCACATGAAGAAACTGGTTCCCTCCTAACCCACTTCTCATGCCCATCTAAAACCACCCTCTTCCAATTTCCAAACCTCACCCCCACCACCGAGAATGTCCCCTCATCAAAGACCTACAACTCCACCACTACCCCCTCGAGCTTCTTTACTAGATCCTCCAACCCCACCTCTCCGTGCTCCTTCTCATGAAGCAGAATCAGCCCCTCAACCAACAGCCACAACAGAACTCTCACCACCCACCCACCCTGACACAAGTGTACACGATCCATCTTATAGACCTTCCTTGTCATTTAGAAACCGAAAACTACCACATCCAATGCAGTTGCTTACCAGAGAACACCCAGCAACTATTATGAGAGGTCAAAGAGAATATCTTTACCTGCCCAGCAAACAATCCCTTCAAGAAGAGGTCATTCACCACCAAGACCTCCACCTTCTTAAAACAAAACCATACATAAATCTTTTTCTTTGTTTTTTTTTCTCCTCTTCTCTTATTTTTCTTTTCACCACCCAGGGGAACATAACATATTAAATAAAATATTTGAATAACAATAACATCTTCGAAACAAAACCTCAAAGATGTCATTTAAAAGAAACTGTTAGCACAGTTCTAAGAAAATCAAAATTTAAATTTTAAAAGATAAAGAAACATAAAATTAGACACTAGAAAGATTACTAGGAATTAAGTCAAACTTAAGGAAAACACCAGATAAAACAAACAACTACATTGCCGCATTTTTCTTCTCTTCAGACATCATGCTCAATTCCTGGATCATCATTTCCATACTAACAACGGCATGGACATTCCAAGAGGGACACACAATTTCAAAAATCAAACTACATCAAGGGTTCATTGCACAATACACCGGGAAAACAAGATTCGTAAATAGCTACATCTTCATAAACAGTAATATGAGATGCCCTAAGAAAATTTACAACAAAGTTGTAAAAACCATAGAACAAAATGCATATTTAACAAGTACCTACTAACCATATTTGCAAAGTAGGTACAAAAGCAGATTTCATTCCAACACCAGCCCCTCACCTAAATTAACCTTCTTAAACTCACTTTTACAAGGACACCAAATGCAATACCAACATTTACTACAAGATCCTTGGTTTCTGTCTCATAAAAAAGAACCCTCATCAGACACCTCAATAAGATTAAAAGGAGGACTTCTAAATCTCGGCGGAGACACACTAAAATATCTATTTGGAACTGCAACCATGACTGACATACAAGCCCTAGGCACAAAAATAAATTTACAAGACACTCGAACCCATATATAAAATTAAAGAGCAACTACACGCGAACACAAGCACATTATCAAAATTAAAACAAAGCCTCATCACACTTTCTCAACATTACAATTCCTGTATTTCATCTATAGAATTACACCAGGAAATACTAAAAATAAATCTATGCACAAACCTGGAGAAAACTATCTCAGAAAAAATCCAGAATCTCATTTCAACTGTACAAAACACTTGGACTTTAGCTCGTGATTACACTACGCCTCTCAATCTTTACACCTACAACATTACGCAAAATTTAATCTTTAACATCAGTCAAATCACGGATCAACAACCCATAATACCTTTCAACCCTAACAACTTCTATCAATTTCTTTCCTTTACCTGGGTATATCTCCATGACAACGATCCCTACATCATTTCCACCATCGTTCCATTTTCAACAGAAACTCACTATGAAACTCATTAAATTTTAATTTTTCCCACTCCATTTAATGAGACTTATAAAAGACTTATAGTACACTCACCATATCAGTACTATTTCATAAATTAATCACGGATCAACAACCCATAATACCTCTCAATCCTAACAACTTTTACCAATTTCTTTCCTTTACCTGGAGATATCTCCATGACAACGATCCCTACATCATTTCCACCATCGTTCCACTTTCAACAGAAGCTCACTATGAAACTTATTAAATTTTACCTTTTCCCACTTCATTTAATGAGACTTATTAAAAACTTATTGTACACTCGCCATATCAGTACTATTTCATAAATTTAAAGATATTAAAATACACTTACAGTCACACTCTTTCCTCTAACATTTGCAAACTCTCATTTTCTAGACACATCTGTTTTCCTCCTAACCCAGTCCAAACACTAGCAATAAGAATTGCATTTTAGCTTCAATTCTTTCACGTGCAAACAACACCCATTCCCAATACTCTATCTATGAATACAATACAATCATCCCTATCTCTTGCAAGTGGGAAATCAGACTCTTATTTCCTTCTCTTCTAAAACTGTAGCTTCTATCTCCTGTCCACAACGACAACCACTTTTAACTTCAAATAACCTCTTTAGTATTTCTCATGGCTTCAATTTCGTTTCACAAGGACATAGTTACAAGTACCACACTAATTCCTCAATACATACAAAATGGACTTCACATAACTTAAATCTCCCGGAATACACAAAGGATCCACACGAATTCACCCCTAGCGTTTCTTCCTTTACTTCCACATTGCATCTAAAACCTATGTCTACACATTGGGACTCCTCTCTAAAGGATTTAAATAAAACTACACAGACTAAACAAATACTTAGCATTCACGCGATTACCCTTTCAGGCTCATCCATCCTTTTAGCTCTGAGTAGCATCATTGCCATTCTTATTATTTACCGAAAGTATCGAACTCTTCCCGGAAATACGATACCCGCTTCAACGGTATCACTTCCTATGACTCCTCTCCCTACTACATCTCCCATCCAATATACTGTAGTACACAGGGCTCCTCAACCAAACCCTAAACCAAGCCCTATATTATACCCTACCTTTGAACATGTATATAACGATCCTAACACACCTGAACAACTTTAACGTTTTTTTTTTCTTTTCTTTTTTTTATGGGAAACTATACTCTTTCAGAATATAATAAATACATAATTATATCTTAAATTTCAGATAAAATAACTAGATATCTCCAGTTATTTATATTTTCATTACATTTTCTGCAAACCTAAAATGCTTCATTATTTACCCTGTTAAATCTTTTCTTTTTTTCAAATCTTAGAACATTTAATTGCAATTTCCTGCAAATACAAAGTCCTTCTTTTATCTAGCAAACAGAGCTTTGTTTTTTCAACGTTTTCACATTTTAATTAATTTCATTAAACCTAGATTATATCTGTCCAATTAACCCCCTTTATCACCCCCTCCCTCACTGTCATCTTCTTATATAATGCAACTACGACTGGTCCAAAAACACTTATTTCGTTGCTTCTTAGAAAACCACTTCTCTCATTTAGTAAGGATATACGATTAGTCTTCTCTTTTTTTGTATGAAACAACAGTGCCGAAAAAAGTTCTCATTATTATTATTATTATTATTATTATTATTATTATTATTATTATTATTATTATTATTATTATTATTATTATTATTATTATTATTATTATTATTATTATTATTATTATTATTATTATTATTATTATTATTCAAGGGAAATTCATGAAAAGTTGTGAGAATATTATTATTATTATTACTATTTATTTATTTTCGAATATTCTTTCAATGTAATTAAATTCATTTTAAAAATAATATAAAATTATTTATTATTATTATTATTATTATTTTTATTATTATTATTATTTTTATTATTATTATTATTATTATTATTATTATTATTATTATTATTGTTATTATATTATTAATTATTATTATTTATTATTATTATTATTATTTTATTCCTATTTTGTTATTATTATAATTTATTATTATTATTCTTATAATTGGTTATATTTTTTATTATTATTATTATTATTATTATTATTATTATTATTATTATTATTTATTATTATTATTTTTCTTATTATTATTATTTTTCTTATTAATTATTATTATCATAATATATTATTATTATTATTATTATTATTAATTATTATTATTATTAATATTAAATTATTATTATTATTATATATTATTATTATTAATTGTTATTATTATATTATTAATTATTATTATTATTATTATAATTTATTTTCTAATATCCTTTCAATGTAATTAAATTTATTTAAAAAAAATAATATAAAAGTGTTTATTATTATTATTATTGTTATTATTATTATTATTATTATTATTATTATTATTATTAGTTATTATTATAGTTATGATATTATTAATTATTATATTGTTATTATTATATTATTATTTTATGTATTAATTATTATTATTATTATTATTATTATTATTATTATTATTATTATTATTATTATTATTATTCTTATTATTATCATTATTATTATTATATTGTTATTATTATTTAGGAGGCATTTGCGAAAATTTGTGATGGCTTATTTTTATTAATTAAGGTATCTTTAATTTTTTTTTTAGAAAGTGAGTTATTTATTATTATTATTATTATTATTATTATTATTAGGTTTTTATTATTATTATTATTATTATTATTATTTATTATAATATTTAATTAATCTATTGTTATCTATTATTATAATAATATAAAAGTATTTATTATTTTTACTTTTATTATTATTATTATTATTATTATTATTATTATTATTATTATTATTATTATTATTATTATTATTATTATTATTATTATTATTATTATTATTATTATTATTATTATTATTATTATTATTATAATAATTCATGATTATGTATTACTTATTATTTTATTATTATTATTATTATTATTATTAATTATTATTATTATTATTATTATTATTATTATTATTATTATTATTATTATTATTTATTATTATTATTATTATTATTATATTATTATTTATTATCAATATTTTTAGAAAGTAATATTATTATTATTATTATTATTATTATTATTATTATTATTATTTATTATTATATTATAACTTCGAAATCTATGAATTTATCTTTACATCATCGTTTTGTAATTTTATTATTATTTATTTGATGCTTTTATTATTATCTTCACAATGATCTTACTTTTAAACATATCGAAATTTTTCTTTTAAATTGTGAAAAAAATTTAGAATTTGCTTATTCACGTCAGCATTTCGCATTCAAAGGTTTTAATTTTACACCTTATCGTTTTCTTTTTTTTTGACTATGTATTATTACTTTTTTAATTTTTGTTATGTTTTATTTTAGGCTTTCTTTACCTTTGCGAACCATTTGTGAATCTTCTGTAGTAAATATTAAAACCAGATGCGTTGTAATCCTTTCCTTAACCACATCCATTGAAGGAAAAATTTTCAATTTCATATATATATATATATATATATATATATATATATATATATTATAATATATTATAAATATTTAAATTTTAAGATGTATATGTAATCTCTTATATATATATATTATATATATATATATAATAATATAGTATATATATGTATAGGCCAGCATCCCGAAAGCCACATGCATGTAACTTTAAAAGTATAACAGCTAAAGGAAAATAAATAATATTTTTGATTTCAGGAAGCAATTTCATCCATGAAACTTAAAAAAAATGTATTTATTCTAATTTTTATTAATAACACCTTAAATATTAGTATATATCTTAGGTTAGGTACGTATGCTCTCATCCACCTTCCATTCCTGCAGTAATAGAAGAGCAAGAGTTACCAAATAGTGTTTTTTTTTATTTGCTCTGAAGAAAATGTTATTTTCTCTTTTTATTTCTTTTTAGGGGTTGAGCTAACGGAGGGACGAGGGTGGAACGAAGTCCTTCACGTCGTCGGCCGGTAGGCCGAAACCCGACTCTTCCATCTTTGTTGTTTCCCCGTGGGGTGGATATCCTTTAGTTAAAAGAAAAAATTCAATTTGGCACCCTTGCGCGCTCCCTCGGAGTACTCAGGCTCCTTCGTATTCTTCAAAAACGGGTAATTATCATAGCAAGTTTTTCCACACTTTTAACAATTAAATTTTTAAAAAGCGTTATTTTTTTATTTATTTTTTTTAATATCATGGGTAAAAATGTCTCCTGATTAATAATAATTATATTTATTTTCCTGTAGCTGTTATAGTTTTTTAGTTACATGCATGTGGTTTTCGGTGTTGACCATATATATATATATATATATAATATATATAATTTATATATATATATATCTATTATATTATATATAAATATAATATTATATAAACTTTATTATAAATTTAATTTTTTAATGTATGTATTAACATATTGTATATCTAGAAATAAAATCATTATAAATACATATATATATTATATATATATACTGATATATCTATATATATATAGTATAAATATATTATATATATATATATATATATTATATATATAATATAATATATATATATATTATATATATATATATATATATATTATATATATAATATATTATATATATATATATTATTATATATATATATATATATATATTATAGAAATGTGGAGCTATTCTCTCCTTGGGCTTGGCTCGTCCTGCTCGGACGTTAATTGAGACACCCTCCTAGATTAGGGCTCTGCCCGTGAGCGGTGGTGTTTATCTTCTGTAAAAAAAAAAAAAAAAAAAATATAAATATCTATATCATTATATATTATATATTTATATATATAATATATATATATATATATATATATAATAATATATTATATAATATATTATATATATATATATATATAAACTATATATATAAATTTTTAAGAAATATACTTTTTTGTAAATATTTATGGAAATTTCAGCCCTTATTTTTGGTTATTTAATAAATTTAACCAACTTTTAAAACTTTTTATTAATCCTATAATTTAAACAACTCTAAAGGTAACTTAAATTTTTCACAAAATTGACTTTCAAATTAAAACACTTTTTACTTCATGATGAAAACTTCTGTACAACTACAAGCTTTCGTCTCTATGTGGAGAGACCTCCTCAGGTAGGTGGCTACGCAATCAACGAGAGTCAAAAATCGAGAGTTTCAGACTGTCTGTAAATTTTGGATTTGGATGGTTTTTCCTATTATTTTTTTTATAGAAGTATTTATCCTTCATTACATTAAACTGAATCGAATCTATCAGAGTTTCACCCTGCTGTTTATTATAATTTTCCCAATTCTTTATGCAAAATGATTCGATTTGCTTTCTAAGATCGGTATCAGAAGTGTTAAAGGTTTTATTTATGTTGTTTATTGGAATAGAATGATTGTAGTTGGTTCTATGAAATGTGAGGGCCGAATTTATTTTATCAATCCTAAGATCATATTTGTGCTGATATGATCTTCGAGTAAAATCATTTGTTTCGGCAAAATAAGTTAAATTGCAATTCCTGCAAGGTATGGAATATACACATTCTATGAAATCATTGTTTTTGATTTTTGGGGAGAGGAGAACATTTTTTAAAGGGAAAGTATTTGATTGTGTAAAGTAAATATTCTTAGGTAAAGGGTGTTTTAGCACACCTGTGGCGGGTGCGGGCATGGGTAAGTAATATCTAATTTCTGGGGGGTCTGGGGTAGGTTATTATTTATAGAGTAAAATTACGTTAGGCTTTTTTTAAGGCTATAATTATGGTATGATGGGGTTAGAGTAGTTTTGTGAATGTGGTGAAAAGGAGGTCAACTTCTGTTTTTAAGAAGGGGGGTGAGGGGATGAGAAATGAAAACAAAGAGGAAAAGTGTATATGTGGGGTGTGATGAAAACCAGTGTGTGTAGTTGGGGGGGGAGGTAGGTTTCCTGCATATGGTAAATTGTAAATTTGGTGTATTGCAGCTGATTAAAGTGTCTAAGAATGAGAATGTGCTATTTTGTGCTTGTTCAATGGTGAATTTTATATTATTTTTAATACTATTCATGAATTCCAGGACGTGAAACGGATTAATGTGGTAGGGGATCGCTGCGAAAACGTCATCGACGTATCTGTACCAGGTTGTATTGGTGAGAAGGGGGTGGGGGAGAATGTAATAGTGCTCCAAAAGCTCCATAAACAAATTGCTTAAAATAGGGGAGAAGGGGGAACCCCATACTCAGACCGGAAATTTGTTTAAAATATTTTGTATTGAAGTGGAAGAAATTGTGCTCGAGGGACAGAAGGATTAATTTTTTGAGGAGAGCAAAAGGGTAGGGCAGAATAATGTTATTAGAATTAGATCTATATTTACAAGAACCCGCAAGAAGCAATCGGCCCTTCTTGACAAATTGGTTAGCCTGTCAGGGATTTTCTATTCCTTCTTGACAAATTGGTTGGCCTGTCTGAAAAGTTCTACTTTCCTCCTGATTCTTTGCATTCTCCACGATGGACCTACAAGCTATATTTCAAATAGCCAAAGATCTTGGACTTAAGAACAAGGAAGCTGCAGAGTTCATCAAAGAAAGGGAACGTGCTTTCACCGAAGAAGCCGAACCCAAAGCTGTCCTTAGGAAAGAAGAGGACGAACGTAAAGCTGTCCTTAGAAGAGAAGAGATTCAAGCTAAGAAAGACGAAGACGAACGTGCTATGGCAGAAGCCGAGCGTATAAGAAGTCATGAACTGGATCGTATCAGACTTCAAACACAATTACAACTACCCATAGTAAACAACGGTTGCAACGGTCACCTCAACGCTAAAGTACCTAATCTAGCACCATTCAACGAGGCTACTGACGAAATGGATGCCTATATCCAAAGATTTGAGAATTATGCCACAGCCTCTAAATGGGATGCCGGCTTGTGGTTATTATATTTAAGTGCACTCCTTTCTGGACGCGCTCTGTCCGTATTTAGTAAACTCCCATCCGAAGATAAAAACTAACTTTGCTAACCTCAAACAAGCACTATTGACTCAATATAATCATACGGAGGAGAGTTATCGAACTAAATTTAGGGACGCAAAACCGCAGGGAGATGAAACTCCTCTTCAATTTTTGAATCGAGTTAAATCCTATTTAACAAAATGGTTACAAGAAACTTGTTAATGTTTCAAAAAAGACACCATTATATCAAAAACATTTATAACATCATAGCATGACCACTTTCTTTCAATGGAATTGTCGTGGCTAGTATTCTAATTTCGAAGAACTTTGTTCTCAATTCTAATATACAGCACACCAAAGTGTATATGTTTACGGGAACTTCGACTATGTCAGCACAGTGAAAAAACCAATTTATTCTGATCTTTGGATAATAGTCTAGCGAAACTCTTTCAACTACGTTCTCGGAATGTAACTGCCACGCTAACCTCTGTATGAGAAAGGTGATACATGATAAGGGAGGTTGCAGGACTACTCATTTACCAATTCTGTCCGACCTATTCCCCGCAAATCCTATCAAACTAAACTTCATGTAGTGGCGAGCAGATATTCACATCGTCCACCGACCTTACTATCTACTCGATCTACTTTGGTCCGAGTAGTGAATTTACTAGTCGACCTTAGGCTGTCTTTTTAAACAGCTCCTACATACTCGGTGGTATATCTAGGAACTTAAACCTCGCCATGAATCCCTTATGGGTGCTCTGTCACTCATCGTACCTAGTCTAAAACCTATAGACTTCCTAATCCCTTTTCCTGGCATGCCTTAACACATGGCTCCCTACATATGAACGTTTTAGAATACACACTACTTCTTACTTGTATTGATATTTCCTTTCGCTCCATTCCCTTATGGATGTTTTACCTGGTTCCGCTTTGATTATTTACTTCGGCAGCGATCATTCCGTCATAAGCTTATAATGTAGTTGTACCCAAGACCAATGCAAAAACCTAACTTCCGCTGTCGTTACGATCGAATCTGGCACGAGTGGGCTCCTTTTAATGCAAGGGGGCCACCTGCTATCCTCTTTCTCCTTCATTACCGATTTCCGACTGTTGATAGATGCCATTTCGCTTGCTTCAGCACGTCGTCATCGCAGCCAGGAAAGCTTAGCTATGTCCGCTTCCATCCAGAGAAGGCGGTTACGGCAAACCCCTTGAGATGGATCAAAGAGTGCAGCACGCAAAGACAACGCAGAGAAGAAGATAACCCTTTACAGGCTAATTACAAAGAACCGTATCCAAATCACTAAACATGATTCATTTTTAAAGCAGCCGCAGCGATATCTCCAGTGCAATTAAACTCGCCTCAAACGCGCAAACAGATTTTTTTTCGATAACTTACATATCGATCTGTTTAACTTCAATTCTGACCTCCAACCAACTCTCCCTCCTTTAGTGTGGGGAAAATTAAACTGGAATTATCCATCGTCGGATCCACAGACAATCTCTCACCCCACAGTCCTCGTTATGGGCCTGAATACTGACACCGTAGATCTCCAGCCTCTGGCTGATTAGCGGATGCGTCTAGGTTATAGCTTTTGGCTAATGCGCATTCGAGTTTTTTCACTGCTACACTTGAAGCTTTAAAAAAAGAGACTGAACAGCACGCCAACTTTTCACGCGAGAGGGGGAAGATTCGATATCCTACAAGCCGTCTTTTTTCACACTTGCTAGAGTATCATACTCATTAGGCGACATTAGCCCAGATGACGCGTGCCCTTGTCTCAGACATCTTTGATTTTGACATATCTATATAGCAATCCGTCATTTTCATCCCCTCGCATCAACAATCTTTTGCTGCGATCTTATATAACACGAATTCTGGATCGAATCTTCTCTTTCATCTATCTAGACTACAGCTTTGCGATATTCATTATTCCCCAAACCTGGCACAAATCCGAAGTTGAGCGGACAAACCAAAGACCAATTAATCGCTGACCATGTGGTTCCTATTACCAGCAAAATTAATGGAGAATAGGTTTCTGGCAAGTTTATGTATCCTGGTGTGTGACGGCTCCAAGCTTTTCATACTCCTAGTTTGGTCTCTCTCTCGCGAAAATATGTATCAACTTGCGGACCCTTGGATAAAATACAAGATCGATAGACGATTCGTGGATGAGAAGCTCGCAGCTCAAACTGGTAGAGGATGGTTCTTGGTGTCTTTTTTGAACCTTGGAAAAGCTTACACAGAAAATCGCACGCTCAGGAGATTGAGATTCTCCTTCAAACTCCAATTTGCTTCGCGGATTTCCACGTGGACAATACCTCCCTTTCATATACCAATCTATAGTGGAGCTATATATAGTCAATATAGATCTAGGCTATCAGGTATTCAGTGCATCTTCTGATTACATACCTTGCTGGCTCAGACTTTTACCGTGTCTGGATGAACGCGTTCCGGGCAGGAGTATGTGTTCAAGATGTATCTACTTATTTGCTCTCCAGAGATGTTATAGATATGTTGTGTCTATCCCGGACTGTCAATCTTTATCTTTTTCATATGTCATGACCTTGTCGTTATATTTATATATTGGCGGTGTCAGGTGGGTCTGCCTTTGGTCTTCTGAACGGCAACTTCACTAGTATTGAGAATATTTCACATATGGTGTAATCCCATGGCTTCCATTATTTCTCACCGGACACTCAACAGTGCTTTTAAGAAAAAAGGGAATCGAAGAACTTGAAACCTGTTCTCTCCTCAGTAGCATATACTAAGCTCTTAGTATAGAACGTTTTCGCCCATTTTCTGTGTCTGGGTCACGAGTCGAAATTTCTAGGATCTTTCTAGAGGACCACTTCACAATTATCGCACCGCATATTAAATCACCTGAAACAACCTGCTGTATCGCGCGCATTGACCTGCATTACGTTCAATCTACGACTCTAATCTTGGGTGCTGATCGCAGTCCCTTTTTGCGTCTCTTATCACTCGCCCTAATCCCGATCGAAACTGGAGCTATGGTGTGGCAGTAACTACGGCCAGAACCTCCGCAACAACACTATACATCATAATTAGATCAACGTCAATATGAGCGATCCGAAATCTCCACTGGAGCCTTCGATCTCGTCCCCCAGGTAAGCCTTGAAGTTTGAAGCAATTGTGATGTACTCTCTCTTCTGACAAGAGAAGTCAACGTTGTGGTACAACTATATTCGTTTCAAACCCATAGAGCGTCTGCTGTTGGACTATCCTGATTCTGCAGAGGAGATACCTCAGATCCCAAGTATGGGCCATCTGTTGCACAAACACGGTTCATTAACATCACTAAAATTTGCCTATAACGTCTCTTGTGAAAAAGGGTGCTGCATTCTCTTTCACGATCGAAGGGTAACACACCTTGGCTATTTCCCGCTAGCTGCCACCTTTCTTGGCTCTGACCTCTTCTTTCTCAAATCTAGAGCCATCGCTGGACTGCCTAGCTCTATAAGCATTATTCCTGTCTCATCAGCCAGTTGCATAGGAAGAATTTATACTAAGTGTTGTGTCCTGACCGGCTAACTTAAAACGGGGACAGTGTGGGCGTATCTGCGTGTTTCCTGACCGCAATACTTCGTCTCGGCATTACTCTAAGCTCCCTCGAGTGGCTTTGTGGTAATTTTTAACGGAGCAGAATTAATGACTATAATGGATTGCCCCTTTTTCCCTGGATCTTAGATGCCAACCTTACCAGATCATCTTATGTCATTTTTAAAAATGTGCGACAGTGGCACTTAGGGGAATGAGTCATTCAATAATCACAATGGTACTTGAGAGACTGATGACAAACAATTATAATCACAATGATCTTGATCTGGATTAAGAATGTCAATGACACTTCGAGTGCCGGAAGAGTTCCCATCATCATGTAGGGGTAACTGGCAATTGAAATGCTGACAGAGAAGCCAAGAATGGCACAATCCTCTTATCCGAATTCTCGTTCCAGGTACTCCCGGACGATTGGCAAGGCTGCCGATCCACTCAACTGGAGTTACTAAAATCTACTCTCCGACAAGGCCTCTTCGATTATGTTGGCTTAAGGAAGTATTTTTCCTGGGAGTGTGGTCAGCGAGGCGAATTCAGTAAAACTAGAAAAACCAGGAATAATTGGCGCAATGGTACTTTCCATCCTCCAGGTCGAAAAACGCTTAAGAAGGTGATACTGAATGGCCCGCCTCTCCGGTATTGGGCGGACGTAATATACTACTTCACCAGTAATCTAATTTTGCTCCGCAGGGATATACCGCTCCTCACACCGTTTGCAAATATTTAGTCAAGTATGCCATACATGGGACTAGGTTTGTCTCATATTTGTATAAGGATAAAGTACGTTTCATTGATTGTTCCATTGCGACACTAATCCGAGCGAGGAGCTCGTACATCTTTTCCTACTCTCAGATAGGCGGTCCAATAAGACGACTTCTGAAATAGATTCCTCTCATATCTTTGTATTAAATCTTACATTTATTAAGAGTTTTGCTCTATATTCTTCTTGTCTTTTGATCATGTGAATATTCTTTTGTTTTTGTTTTTATGTTGAATACTTAGAGACTATTTTAGTAATACAAGCGATAATATTTTTAGTAGTTTCTTATTTATATTTTGACTGCTGAATATTCATTTCCCATCGACAATAACTCCAACACCTACTTTTTAAAGGAAAGAGTGTATGAATATAAAACTGAAATTGTGAAATGATATTCGTGGGTGTGCATGTCATGGTAGTCCAGAAAAGGTGATGGTATACCACATCCGTGAAAGTAAGGTTATCCACCTCTCATGTTATATAAACAGGGCCTCCTCCATGGGCTTTTGACTTTTTGTGAATATATATGGAAGTGTATCACTGTGGCAATTGCAAATTGAAGTGAGAGAAAAGGTGGAAAGTCAAAAAAATGAAAAAGAAATATGAATCGCCTCTTAAGTACTGCATGAAAAGAATTGTTTAAATCTTGCTCTAGTAGACATAATAATCATTTAGTTGAGCAACGTTCATAAGGAGTATTTTAATGACGTCATCAAACCTGTTCCAGTATCGTAATGGCTTCGTACTTTCTCGGTTGTTTACTTCATTTGATTTCCCGGTTCTGTTTATACCCTTAGAGTCTGAAGTTGTTTCCCTAAGATTCAATATTTTCGTTGTTAACTCTAATTCCATATATTTTGTTTCACTCTCTTCAACCAAATGCTTCGTACTTTCTCGGTTGTCTAATTCATTTGATTTTCCGGTTCTGTTTATTCAGTATATACAATATAGTCAAGAATTAGTAATCTCATACTATCATTTTATTATCGGGATGTTCAAAACTGATATAAAATTCCTTTTTGTTATAAGAGTACTATTTTTGAGTATTATATTAGAGATAGTGATAAATAACATTTGATACGATTTCAGCGCTCTTCGTTTAACTATAATAGTAAAAGATATTATTCAAAATTTTTTTATAAAATAAAGAGCTAGAAACAAATACTGAATTATACTGGCTATAAAAATAAAATGTAAGTCATATTATTTTTCTTACTAATATAGCTGTATCATTTTTAGATTGCTTTTTTATTACAAGAACCCCCCCCCCTAAGTTGAAATATCAAATAAAACAACCCTTAAAACAATCGGCAGATCGTTTAAATCGTGTAAAAATAGTGATATAACTGGTTTACGATTCGTACAGTTTTTGCTATTGCTAGGGTCTTTTGTTTGTTATTTTTTTGTAGGGTTCATATTATAATAATATTGTTTAATAGATATAGCGTGTAACTTTTCGAAACTATTATAGCTTTTACGTGTGGAGTACTTGGTTTATTCCTTTATTTATGTAACTAACCCATATCGTTAACATAAGCACGTGTTAAAGTAAAAGATCGATTTATTACTGATGGGCTAAACTATTTTAGTTATAACATATTCAACAGAAAGATTTTACTTGTAAGGAACAAGTGATCATCAGAGTTCAAAAGTAATCTCCTATTAATCACTTACATGACTAGAGTAGTAGATACGTTTGGGTATATCTCTAGATCTAATAATCTTTTTCCATCTGTTTCACACTAACATTTAGTGGCCTTAAAAATAAAAAAAAAAATAATACAAAAGCACACTGCAGTTGCTTGCAATTCTTAATACAACAACACATATCTTCAGCGATAGTTATTATCTAAGAAAACGAATCAAAGTCAATTTTCTCCTCTACATTTAATCCCCTCTACAGCGCTATTAACATTTTAAATATTCACAAATCAATCCTGGAGAATTACAATAAATTACCAAAATATACTTAATCTTGATTCTGTGATACGATTTAATAAAAAATAATTCAAGAACTTCTAAAGTAGCAATAGTACCTGGAGGATTAAATGCCCAGATTGGTGATAATTTAATTCCAAACATTTATGCTTTAAAATTTTACTTCCAAAGAATTTAAAAAAATTAAACGTAATATTATCCAATTCTTCAAAGGAAGTAAGTGTAGGACTGCAAAACTTACTAGCCAACATAACAAGCGCTTCTCAAATTGCTATAGCTTGATAGAATTCCAAATCCTGATGTTAACGGAGATCAGCACAAAAAATACTTATCAAACTTTTTATTTTTTCCATTGAATGCTGATCCGTTATATATAAGCATTGCATTTTCCATCAATTCCAGGTGAACATTCCATCAACGATCCCCTTACTATGTAAGAATAAGCTTAAGTTATTTAAAAATTGGCTACAATACCTGGTTAAACAAATACATAATTTAGGCACTCTGTAGAGTCCAACCATATATCACGGAAACATCTCGATGAATTAAGAGTATTAATGTTTCTTTCACATCCAGCATAGTCTCGAATCTAATTCAGTCTACTTATCGTATAAATAATGTCTTATCACTTTAAGAATAACTCATCTCAAACACTAGTCTTTATGGATTAATTTTACTAGTACTTCATTCTACTGTTATGGGATATCACAAGTCTATAAACAAGGGGCTGGTAAAAAAAGAAAAAAAAAGCGATGCTTCCAGAACTACTAAACCAAGTACCCACACTATCTTAAATTTAATCATGTAAAAAACTATAAAAACAAAAGTAACTATCTTAAAGATGTTTTTTTTTTTTTTTTTAATGGAATACTAATGAAAAAATAAAATAAAATAAATTAATAGCGATCGTGTACTTTTTAACTTTTAAGAAACTTCAATTAATCCTAAATACTGTGGAAAAAAAACGGTCAAACTTTGAGTTACAGCAATTACATTACACAAAAATATTTTTAAATATAAACATTTAAAAGAAAGTTTTGCGTAATGAAATTGCCATGTCTCAAAGTTTGACTGATTTCTTTTCCGCAGTATTTATTGCAAATTGCAATTATGCTGCTTTGGTCTTAAATTAAAAATGAAAAATTGACAAGTTTAATACCTATATAGACTCTCAAAAAATTACTTAAAATCAAAACAGTCACTTTTGATCGCCAAAGTGTGAAAAAAAAAAATACTTACAAACTATGTTTGGAGCACAATTTGTAACAATTCTCATTTTACACCAAAAAATAAATACTACTAGGGGTTCGAGTCTTGTGATTACGTATCGACAGGCTACTCGAGTCAAACCAAATATTACAATTTGCAAATTTCATTTTCCCCTGAATAGCCATGAATTTGCCTAAATTTCAATTCAATGGCGGAATGTTTGGCAAATCTAGTAAAGGTTTATGTAAACAATGATCAATTGGGAAAAGATGAATGAATAATAATTTAAAGAGAAAGATTTAAAAGTTTAATGCGATTTAATGGAAATTTCCCTTACTTAAATTTTTCATCAGATCTGCATCAACAAGACAACATTGGGCAGACTCTGAAAGTTTTTTTTTGTTTTCTAGATTTATATCCATTTGCCTTTTTATGTCATTTGAAGAAATTCAAATCTCAACATTTTTGAAAACCACGCAAAACTCCTTTGTTGTAAATGACATTGAAATTAAACTTTATCTAAATCTTACAATCTTTTATCTAAATTCTCTCCAAATGAATGTTTGATATAAATAATGCTAAACCAGAATCAATACAGAAATATTTGTTATAAAGACAGGCTTCGATTTTTGCCCAGTGCTGGTCCTGCTTTTGCCCCAAACTGGAAACGAAAACAAATTTCTAAATTTTTCAGACAATTTTTATCAAATCAAACAGCAGCTACTTCTGACGCCTAAATCGTAGTTTTCTACCTGTGGTCATTTATATATTTTCATTTTTTTAAAAAACGTTTTTTTTGACATTTTACGATTTGCGTCCTAGAATTTTATCGAAATGACTACAAACTCAAAATATACAAAGATGGGTCGGTTACCTAGAGAGAGAGCATAAAATGAAATATTGATTTTTGACCCAATCCCACCAATGGTCGAAATTCAAACACTACTTTTTTTAAGTTTTGAAAAGGAAAATTTGCGATTTCTTTTTCTGGTCATGCCATCAGGATGAAATTTTCCAAGAATATTTCATTTTCAAAAAAAAAAAAAATCTTTGAAAAAGTGATTTTATTTTTTTTCCTACTCATCAGATTAACATCAAATTTTCAGAGCGCATATAGTCATGGAAGTCGCACCTTTTCTTAGGTCAATTTTTGGTATACTCAAAATTTTTCTAATTTCCAAAAAATGTTTCAAGGGCAATTCCAAAACTAATACACTTACAAAAATAATGTTTATATATATATATATTTCAAGTTAGTAATTTCGGAAGAAAATTGCAGTACGTGAATTAAAAAATGTCAAAACATTTTTTCAAAAAATTAAAATACAAAATGACAGCCAAAAAAAATACTCGAAAACTGTTTTAGACGTTAAAAAAAACTGGCGTTTCCTAAAGATCAAAAGTGGCTGAAAATTAAAGGAATTTCCGGTTTGGGGTAAAAACTAGACCAGCCCGTAGCAACATCCTTATTCTGTTCATCTAATATGAAAACTTCGGAGCTATGCCATTGGGAAAAATAAATTTTTTAATGAAATTTTTTCTGTACACCTAACCTTTTTCGACCTGGGGGGAACTATCAATTTTTTTCATTGAAAAAGCAAAATGATTAAAGTATAGGAAAAATGTTAATGAAAGATTTAACTCGCTCAATAACACATGATCTGAAAAATTTTCATATTGAACGTACGTAGTCATCGGGATTTTTCAATTATAAAAAAATTTAACACCCTTTGGGTATTTTAAGGAATATTTTCTTGAAAGCAGATAATCAAAAAATTATCACAAAATAGTTTAATACTCATTTATGAATAGTTCAAGTCAATTTTAACAAAGGGTTTTTATTTGGTATTCAAAAACTATCACCGTTTATTCTTCAATTGTCCATAATAAAAATGAACAGAAACGCTAGAAATCAACGCTTTAGAGCTCTGCCAATGCTGCATTTTAATTTGAAGCAAATCGGATGAAAGTTTAGAAAATTACACCTAAATTTCAATTTTGTGATTTAGAAGTCCAATTACAAAAAATAAAAATAAAGTAGTTTTCCCTTACAAAAAGTTCCTAGGAAATCAAAAAAAAATAAAACTATTTTGGGCAATGGTGAACTAATAATTATCAACAATTTCTTACTGTTCAATTTTTACTATTTGAAAAACAAAAACAAAAAACTTAAAAATATCAATTTCTTAATTTGCTTTTATCAATTACAAAAATAAATAGGAAAATATTTTGTCCAAATTCAATAAAAAACTTGGCCTATTTTTTTTGTCTTACAGAGAACATTTGTCTATCACAAACTGGAAGGAAGATAAGAATCGTAAGGCGAGATTAAGATAAGTCATTTAAAAGAACTTGGCATTCTCTTCTAATTGTGCTTAACATAAGAGAAATCCTATTTAGTGGTTTAATAAAACAATAATGATAAGCATTCTGTTATTTTGTGGAAGAATCTTTTCCAAAACCACGTTTTATAAGTCCTCTTCAGTCAATGAAACCCACAATATGCAGGTGATAAATTAACTTGTTCAATAAATGTGTTGATATAAAAATTATATAAAGGTTTTATTTTATGCTTCCTAAACTAGATTTGCTTATATACACACACCTGTTAATTATATACAGAAAGCGCTCATTTATATAAACGTTTAAACATATAAATATTAAAATGAGTATTCGTCGGCATTTTGTGTTCATAGAAAATATATAAACAAAAAATTAAAATAGATTTATTATTTTTTTCTTTAACTATACAAAATAATACTCTTAATGATAGAACTCAAGTTAAATATTCTTTTTTCCTCATTAGATTCTTTCTTTTAATCTATAAACAGGTCTTACTATTCGTGGCTTATTCACATTAATGTGAAGCTTAGTCAGTTGAACTAAATAAAGTCATTTAAAATAGAAAATCATTGTTAAAATCTTCCATAAAAGTTGAACAAACGATACATGTGTCATCATCAAAGTAATATTTTCAGCTTCTATTACAATTTTATTTCATATCACAATTTAAACTTTAACATCTTCCTCCACATTACACGTTCATAAGCCGCGTTGTTATTTTTTCTTGAGATTTGAATAGTAATGTGAATATTATAGGAAAAAATGGCGTGATGATTCCAATTTGTACATTAAAGAGGACCTTTATTTACAGTGAGGACTCCAATAAATCAGTTTAATAATAATAAGTAATACATAAATAAATAGATACTAAGTAGATGCAACTTGTTATAACAAAAAGAAGTTTCTGGTCAGTAGTAATTTAGCCTGTTTTCCAGTTATCCACTCAACTCTACATAACTTAAGGAAAAAATTATTCACTTATTTTGCTTTACACAGTTTAAAAGCATTCTAAAATTCCAATAAAGGTAGTATAATATTTACATAAACATCTGTGAATATTTAAGACGACTAATATAGTCTCTTTACACTATATTTATTTAATTAACCAGAATTATAGATATATAATATACAGATATTTCGAGACAACTAATCGTACTAATTATAATATATATAATATTATATAATTACGTAATATATATATATTATATAATAAATATATCTATACAATATATATCTACTTATATATATAATATATGTAAGAGTGTGACACATATTATGCATTTTTTTTTTTTTTTGCAATACTTCTGAATAAACGGGTTGGCACACAAATCTGAGTTCACGTAGCAACGCACGACTAGTTTAGAAAGGCATCACTCATAGCGGCGGCCGATAGTTCAATTTTTTTGTTTTTGTTTAGTCACTTTTTTTTGGTCTACTAAAGAGCCTGGAGGCTAGATTAGTTATTTTTAACACGACGGTGTAGGGGAGAGATATGGCGGGGAGTTTTTCTCTTCTTTCGAGAATCTGATAGATTTAAAGATAAGTAGTCACGTAAAAAAAAAAAAAAAACAGGAAAAAAAATTAAAAGATTAAAAATAAAAAAACTTTATTTAAATAAATTTCAAAATATCAAAACAATAACCTTAAAAAAAAAAAAAGCTATCACATTCCAAACTCTATATTTCTTAATTTATCTAAACTATGTATAAAAATACCCCAACTATAAAGTTTAAAGCAATTTCACTATTCCTAAAGCTTTTATATTTTTTTTTAAGCATCCATGGCGAAAAACATAATGTTCTAAAAACAAAACTTATTGTATTTAACTAGGAAGTATAACTATTAATTAAAACTAATTAAAAAGAATACATAAAAAAAATTGGGGTGTGTGTAGTGGGATCATACAAAAAATGGGCGACTCCTTCAATCACAAAGTGCAAAGAAAATTCAAGCAACGGAAGAGAAGAAGAGAGAGAGAGGAGAGAGAGAGAGAGCGAGAGAGAGAGGAGAGAGAGAGAGAGAGAGAGACGAGAGAGAGAGGCAGAGAAAGAGAGAGAGAGAGAGAGAGAGAGAGTGGAGAGAGAGCACTGAGAAAGAGAGAGAGAGTGCAGAAGAAGAGAGACGAGAGAGAGAGAGATAGAAGAGAGGAGAGAAAACCGAAAAAGGAAGAGGAAGATGAGATGGAGAGAGAGATCAGAAGAGAGAAGAGAGAGAGAGAGAGAGAGAGTCTGAGAGAGAGAGAGAAGAGAGGGAGAGAGGAGAGAGAGAGGAGAGAGCAGAGAGAGAGAGCGAGGATGAGAGAGAGAAGGAAGTAAGAGTGAGAAGATAAGTGAACAAAGTAATCCGAGAGTGTCTGCAGAGAGAGAGAAGAAGAGAGAGAGAGGGAGAGAGAGAGAGAGAGAGAGAGAGAGAGATAGAGAGAGAGAGAGAGAGAGAGAGAGGAGAAGAGAAGAGTAGAGAGTAGAGAGAGTAGAGATATTATAGCAATTTATGATCGTTACTATAGTGATAATTATGCTGATATTAACTTATGTATATCTGACTACTTATATATAAATATATATATACAATATATTTACTATATATTCTATTATTATATATGAATGTCTATATATATTATTATATAATAATATTTTAGAATATATCAACATTCTCCTTCAACCCGCCTTCCTCTTTGGCACCAAACGCATAAAAGATTTGGGGGTAGCAGGTGTCCTGTATAGGAATGCATTCGGAAAATGAAAAAGCAAGTGTTTCGGAGAATCAAATTGACTAAAGTCGAAATAAGAAAGCCCAGCCTTACCTGCCCCTCTGTGACATTAATTAGTTGAGAGCTCGCTCACAGAGAGAAAATCCACACTAGACATCATGGGAACTATATCTAGCGACGTGACTCTCATCTAGTATGGTAATAATTGCGTCAAAGCTTGTAAGGGTTCATTTAACCTCTGAGACCCAGGGGGCCACAACCATGCCCCCATCTAATACAAAACCCCCAGGTCCATTGTCTCCTATCTATTGCACTTAATATGCGCCTGCTGCCAACTCCTTTTCTCTCTTCAGACATTCGTTCACGACTCAATCCCTTTTTCGTCGGTCTCCAGCCGGTCGGTTCCACAACACTCAACGCACCCACTATGAGAACTTTCCACTTTTGTACTGTCCTCATAATCACTCCACCGGTTCTATCATTATGCAATTTGAATATCTCATCACATGACCCAAATACCATCTCAACAATTACTTTCTTTTTATTTTCTCTCTCATTCTACCCTTCCCTTTCTTCCTCATCACCACAAACCCAGACTTCTCTTAGATAACGTCTCATGTACCAACTGTTCCCTTGTCCTGGGGTTTATAAGACAATTTTCTTCTCAACCTAGCACACTGGTAACAGTCCCTCTGTAAGATTGTCACTGAACACATTTGTAACTTTAGATCTATTACTTCTTATTCCTAGTACACATAGTCCTTCCACTCTCAAAAGTAAGCACATGACATAACATCAGAGTAACCCAACATACCCTCATGTAAGACCCTAGCACACTCAAGACTTAGTCCTTTGCATTCACCAAACGATTTAATTGCACCCAGCCACCTTCCTGCCATTCACAACTTTCCTACACTAAATGGTGCTCTGCATTTCTCCGTCTCTCCATTCTCATGCCAACATAAATACTCTAAATATTTAACTCAGACACTTGTTCTACATGCGCTCACCATAACTAACATATTACTCTCACACTGAGGAGTATCCCTTACCTCACAACATTAACTGTAGTCTTAATCCACAACGTTTTACTTTCAAGCCTCGCTTGTCACACACCTGAACTGCGCAAATCTCTACTATCAATCTCTCAAACTCTTCTTTCAGATTCCGCCGCATGAAGGTTGAGTAGGAATCCTACAGAACCAGACACGGAAATACGATCATGTCGCACTGTATTAAATAGGTAGGAGCACCTCTCACTCAATCTCACCTTCTCGCTTACCTTCTAACATCCATTTCCTGGCCATCTGATCGTCAACATACGTCAATTCTTTCTAACGCCATCCATATGCAAAATTGAATAATCTCAGGAGCTACATCTCACACCAAACCTGTTTTCACTCCGCTATAATCCTAAAACCAATCCACCATTGACACCAATTTATTCTTACACACGCTTCACTTCGTCAACACATACTTTTTGATTCCATTCCGCAGACATAAGCCTACTAGCACCTTTCGAACACACCTATACTACATCATTACAACACCCTGCATAACGCTTCCCTATTAATCCTTTTATCGTACGCCTGTTTGCAAATCCATAAAAATGAAATACAATTTATTCTTCCTTCTCCCTCATTTCTCAAATCATTTGTTCAATGTGGCAAAATCACAATCCTCTCCTACATACTCGACGCAGCCTTGTATCTCATACACAAAATGCAGGTCTCGTTGACGTCGAGAGGAGAGGGGACACAAAATATACCAGCATATACCATCTGCGCTACACATCACAATAAAACTTTATTCCCTATCATATTCTACAGGTTCCATTTTTCTCTTACACCTTAAACACGGTTAACTATGTACCTTAAGCTCTCCTCCCAATCCCTTGGAACTATATACCCTCCCTAAACGATTTATTACACAACATCCAAATCAAATCAAATCCATCTCGCCTCCGCTCTTGAATCATTTCACTAGAATCTTTATAAAACTCTATACCTGCGATTTACGCATTCTTCAACTTCTCGCAGTTCTACTCATTACGAGGCAAATGCGCTCCTTATTATAATAACATCATCCCGAACAATACCTTATTTGCTTCTTGCAGTACTCCATCAAAGCGACACTTCAACTAACACCTCATATTATGTTAATATTGTGCAAGATTTTCGAAGTGTTCTTTCCCACTCCCTTCACATTCCATTTTCATCAGTTACAAAAGCACCAATCCTATTCATTATTCCTATAGATCGTAGCAGATTCCCCTTTTAATTCTCGTCTTAACCTTTCGGACTTCCTTCAGAAGAGCTTTCTAGTGTATCCTCCTTGCTACTGTCTAATATCATCACTTCATTCCATAACTGTATCATAAGGGATTACTCCTAATTGTTTTCTCCTAGTATACATCCTTTGTAGTAATCGTCGAAGTTCCTCCTTATATTAATTCCAAGCAACTTGGTATCAATCGTCATCAATTCATATAAGAAACAAGAATTCAATTAATTATGATAGATCTCGTGGAGTTGGCCTTATTACTCCAGCCAGTATTTGTAACTCCACTTCATTCCCCCATTCGCTGTTAACATATATATATATGTATACTTATATATACTATTATATATACTATACTATCATATATTCACTCATATGTACATTTGCAAAAACAGATTAAGACACATGAACGAACAAAGCTAAATACTCGAGTCCTTAGCTATTAGTGATTTTGGCCTCGTAAATAACTTAGTGAATATATGTTTTATATCATAATATTAAATTTGAAACAATTATTATTTGGAAATAATATAGGTATTTTTTACAAGTTTTTAAGTATTTTCACTTACTCATTTGTGTCTAGTCTAACTCAGATGCAGCTTTTAAGGTTTTATAAGGATTTTAATATCTTGATGTAAAGAAGAAATATTATATTATATTATTATATCCTGTAGTTGAGTATATATTGTTAGTGACTAGCGAGAGAACACTAAAAAAATAAAAGAGCAACTGGACATAATAACTAGCAATTGTATTACTTTCCTTCTTTATCCGCTATTCCTCCCGATTGTACAAGCACTATCTGAGAGATATGGTGTGGAGGTATGGGTTGCGGCAAGAACATGAGCAGGAAATTATGCTGTGGTCTATAAGAAGGTATGAAGCAAGTCGAAAGAAGACTCTCGCCCTAATTCCTTTATCTTCCGTAAGAGATGAGAGTTTTGGTTTAGTAAAATTAAAATCCACCCTAAGACCTTCACAGTGTATTGAGGTGATCTGGATCCTCTTAAGTGGTGTCTGGTCATCATATTCCTGCCCTTGGGCCCACGCAGACACACAAACCCATGGAACCTGCACCTCACCTCAAAAACCCAAGTACTTTTCGCAATTGGAGGTGGTCCCACTATATAATGATTTATAAGCTTCAGCACCCGGTTCTTGCCGTGGTCTTAACTGGCTCTATCACTTTTTAACCCTCGCCCTCTCTTAAGCTCGCATGTCCTTTTTTCTCTAGCTCGATAACTTTTTCTTCAGTTCCCCAACCGCAGTTGACTTTCTCAACGACACTGGCCCTAACATTCAAGTCGGAGGAACTAATACCACAAGTCCATTGCGTCTCACCCTACTCTCATGACAAGTCTTTCTTACTCTCGACCACTGTTAAGCTCACATTACCTTGGTGTGTTGCACCTCCAAAGGTCTCATCCGCTTTTTTTTTTGCCGTCCCCCAAAGTAGCCAAAAGGCGTGAGGTACTTTCGCAACACATCTCAAACTCCACAAAATCCACGGCTCCGGCTTAACTCTCATCCAAATCCAACCAGCATGTCCGCATCCGCTCAGTTTTAACCCATTTCACTCGCAACACGCGCCAATCTCAATACCTACCTCTGCTCATTCTTGCTCAGCATCGTTGTGCGACATTTTCTTAAGAGTCATAAGTACATGTAACTATACTCCTGAAAGGAAGGGAGTCCGTTTGCAATTTCTTATGACAAAATTTTTTAGTGATCAAATTCGATTTCTCAATCCCGCAACACGAATTCGTTCTTAATAGCTCTGAAAAATGTGGTTCTGAGGAGCCGCTTTCGGAGGCGATGACCTTGGACGATTATCTGCAGTCCAAGGAGGAGTTTTGTAAGGACATTTTATACCGGGATGGGGTCCATTACAGAATGTAAATGTATTATAACATTCTACAATAGAATTCTACATACCCTTAATTCCACACCAGATAGACTATAAGCTACTGGTAACATCTCAATTATACGGTCACAACCAACAATCATTCCCCCTCCAGTGCCGAATTTCAGAGGCGGCACATCACGTGAGACTGCTCCTTTTTACTTGGTCTGACCATAAGTATTTATATTTGGCTAGGACTCCACGCCCATCAGTTCATGATTCTCCTACTCGATTCACCAGACTATCACCAGTTTACTACTCTGCGTGCATCAGTTACATTTTTCAAATTGCAATCAAGAACCTTCTTAAATATTTTCAAACGTTCATAACATCTTGTTCCAAAATTGGTCACATACCACATTACAACAATCACTGATTGTCAAAGCTACAGCACAAATGATCTCCTCCGAGCTAATTTGTACGTGCACATATATCCCATACAATCACTCACTACGATCGCTGCCTTACCCAATTTACATTTTATTTTTTCAAGAAGCCTCTACCAACTCCTCTCAAACTTTCTTTACGTTCAGATTCACCACACAAAAAATCATCCAGCGTACGACACACAATACATCAGGCATTACCCACACTTCACCAACCCTTCTTCCACTAAAAGTCCTATAAACGGCCTCTCGTACCCCTTTAATTTTGATTCTTTTCAAACCTTCTGAAATACAATTTAAAAATAGCCATGGAGACTAACACATCCCTGCTTCACTTCACCTATTGATATTAAACCATTCTTTTTCCACTCTATTTATTCTTACATCTGCACGAAGAACGAGCCTTGGGTGATGAAGGCGAATATGTGGTCCTATGAACGATTGTAGTTTGGTACGACGCGCACTCGTGGTCATGCATTACTTTCATATGCGTGTATTGTGTGTCTCCTAGTAATTATCTCTGCAATATCTGCTTTCCTTCCGGTTGGTATTTCTGATATGCTGATTTCCTTTAGGATCAGCATCTCTAGGACTGTAAGAAGGCGATTTGCGACCTTTACTATAGTTATAGGTCTCATCCTTTAAGGCATCTATCCAACTCAGTTGGGATACAGTACATGATTCGTATGGTAATAATCGTCATTCATTGACATTGTCTATGATCCAGCGGTTCGATTGTATCCGCAAATAATGAGAGGATTTTCATTATTAAGACGGCTCTCGCAGTTTAGGAAAATTACGTCATCTATTCTTCATTCCGTCTGGAATTTCTTCGTGTGAGTCGTGTGGAATACTTTGATCCTGCTGATATGCGAAAGTCGATTCATGCGGAAGACTACGATCATTCACTCCCACGTAATCACGTGCTCGTGTATTAATGTTCCAACTTGATAAATATACCTCTTCGTTAAACCGTCTCCTTGTATCAAAAAGAGAAGTTGGAGGCTAGAGAAAAATGCATTGCGACGCCTTGTTAGTAACTGTGCACTCGCGACATTCGTGGTCCTATTAGCCGCAAGTTAAAGATCCCCACTCGAAAACGAGAACTCTGTCCCATAACAAATGGTGCTTAATCTGCTTCTACTAAACGAACAGAGCAAAACATACTTGATTATTCTAG
Source organism: Trachelipus rathkii (assembly GCA_015478945.1). NCBI lineage: Eukaryota > Metazoa > Arthropoda > Malacostraca > Isopoda > Trachelipodidae > Trachelipus > Trachelipus rathkii. Next base: position 39,994 of record JABUQX010081804.1, read on the forward strand.
TACTCTTAAGTTCTCTTATGACTGGTGTCATTGACCGCAGCGCTTATGATAGTAAAGGCTTCAAGGCCTATAATGGTCTTACTCAGTTTTGTCTTACTGTAATGATAGCCAACGTCTCTGAAGTGGATAGATCTAATTTCACGGAAGCATCATACTCTCGGTCTATATCATGCATTTGGAGTGCCCTCTTTATAAAGAAGTTATCGATCAATTGGTATTGAAAGAACCCTCCCTACCCAACTTTTCGCTGCACCAATTACACAAACGCAACATTGCTGAGTTAAAGAAGCTCTCGTGTCTGGGTAATTGAGCAGTGCCTTCTGCAAATATGCCTCGAATCTTGCAGCGATATATTCAAGGATTATTTCCCTGGTCTGCAGTCTAATATCCTGTTGTTACCTTACCACAGGATGGCACGCACTTCTCAGCGTGATTGGCAATTCTAACATCTCAATGTTAATCTCGGTTTTTACCAAAAGCACAATGGGTTCTGTATATCAATAGTTCCATCATGCACTACTATCTACCTCTCGGTCTGAGTAGTTTTTAATTACCACTTACTAGTATGATGTTGCCTGAGGTTGAAGGGTGAAATAAACCAGGCTTCTGGAATAGTGAGCAGGAAACTATTCGGATGTGGAAAACCATACATCGCTTGCTCAGACTGGAGTTTGTAGGCAGACCTGGTGGCTTGAAAGGTTATCTGCACCTTTCAATACTGTCAATATGCTGTGCAGATAAAAAAAATAAAACCCTTCGGGCGATCTTTCTTTCCCAATGAGGCTCTTTTAAATTTACACTGGAAATCGAAAACCAATTCGGACGCGGTGAGAGAGAAAAAACTTACCTCTTAGTGAGTTTGGAAACGGAAATGACAATTCGTTTTCCATGCCTTTGTGAGGTGTCTTGAAAAGCACGTTAAGAGAAACCATCTATAGAAATTTCACAAACTCACAAGTTGGTGTAAGATTATTACTCCTAATCAGCGTCGGTGGGGAAAATTTCCACGATTTGCTGACATAACGAATACTTCTTCCTCCTCCCCTAATAAACTACTTAAGAAGCAAGCATTAGGTCGAGAAATTTACCTTCCTTTTAGTATGTTTTATATTGGTCGAGAAATTACCAGATAAATTACCGGTGTATCTAAATTCAAATGTGGAAAATCCTGAAGTAATGTATCTGGAAGATCAACGAGATGTTCTTCAGGAATTCTTTGTTGAGTTGGCTGACTTACCGGACTAGCATACTTACCTGTTGCATCCGTGTTCCTTAGCCTGTGAGCTCTACGCTCCTCTAATACTCTGAGATCCTTTTTTAGCGTATGTACTAATTCTTGGGCATGCTCGAATGGCATGACCTCATGAGTGTCTGACTGTGTAATGTTAGTGACATTAACATCAACGTTTCTAGCCTTATCTACCCCTACATCAGAATAGTCTACCTGAGCTAAATTGTCAACTCTATCCCTAACACTAGCTCTAGCACTAGTACCAAAATCTATATCCGGTTACCTCTTTTTATCCTCCTCTAGGAAAGCTTGCATTGCTTCCGTTCCTGATCCCATAAAATCTTTAGTAGGATCATCCATTATGACTTACTTCTTTACTTCTTACTAGGTCACTGCAATAGATAGAGGAAAGAAAAGAATGTAGAGTTAATAACAGGGAGAAAAGTGTTTACAGTTAGATAAGAATAAAATTGTTGGTTTTCAAAACAACCAGATTTTTGTGGAAATATACGAAATCAGCGAAATTGCTGAGATGAAACCGTCTGAAATAAATTTTTTTTCAATATTTCCAGCAGCAAAATCAATAAAAAACAATCCTTTTGATGAGCAGAAAACTATGATGAGCAGAGAATTGGCAATGCGCAGCGGCGCGCTGACACCAAACAGGAACAAAATAGTCCCTGTTCGGGCGCCAAATAAATTTCTCTTATGTTGCGGGGACTAGGAATGTCGAACAGATTCAGAAAAACTGAAATTAACTGCAACTGAAATTCTGATTGAAACAGAATGAATCTGACTGTAACAATAAAGAAGAATACAAATCGACTTTTCCCAGACCCCTAATTATGAAAATGAAGAACTGTCAATGGTAGAATAGGAAAAATTTAAGTCTCTCACCGTGAATCTCTTCCCACTTCTAAGACCTTCAGTTTTCACTCTGACACTCTCAATATATGCTGAATAAAACCCAGTCGTACGCTGAAAAGGTCTTTAATCTTTCGGTGGGTAGTTGTCATGGAACTATCTGGCTGTTTAGTATCATCGCTTGTATTTGTGCGCATTGTCAAGTTGAAAGATGGAATCTTGATGAGTGAGTGGTGGTTAGAACAATGACAGCGACAACCTTATTCAATAGTTATAATAAAGAATAATAAAAAGAACAAAAAGAACACGGGGATAATAAAAGAAGAGTAAAACTGAGACTTTACTTTCAAAAAGATTATTACACAATATAAAATGTGTACATATAAACAAGAGAAACTCTATGAAATCATAGAGACGGTGAATTGATGAGACCTCAGTGGATTGAAATCAATCCAACGATATCTGGGAGATTGAAATAAATCCCTCGTAGAATAATCAGCAAAAGAATATAGACGATGATTTCAACAAAGTTGATCTTCTGAGATAGAAAAAGGACAGTAACTGAATTTAACGAAATATTCTGGAAGATATGAGATGAAATGATGTCTGCGATTTACACTAAAGACTGATAAGCAGACAATAAGAAATATTGTATGGACGAAGTAAACTTTGGGGAATTTGGAAATACTCCTGTAATCCGAAAAAGAAGCAATTTCCAATATCCAGCTCAAAAGAAAAATATGAAGTTGTAACTGGAAACAAAAATGAAGTAGTCCGAGAATAAAATAACCCAAAGATAGAACCGGAAACAAAAATGAAGATGTAATCCGTAATCAGCCCAAAATAAAAAAAAACTGAAAGAGAAGACAGTTTTTAATGTCTTATAAATCTCTTTACGTGAATCAAAAGATGTTTGCATTAAGAATCTTACCCAATTCGACGAGCTTGAATGGCTTGGGCTTGTAGTTTCCTTTGGAGAAGTTCTGGACGGATTTGTTCCTTCTATATGTGGTGAATAACTGTGTAATTCCAGTTCACTGTATCCGCGGTGGGTGCACAACACAAAGAGTTTAATTGTCTGTTGAGCACTTTACTGATTATAATAATTATAATAATAAACTGACACCCGTATTTATCACTGTCACTGGGTGTATTTTAACAACACAATAATAGATCCGGAAATTGTTTGTCAGTTTCGCTATTTCACCATTTATAATTAAACTATACACAGTTAATGTTTTTCAGAAACATAATATAACTTGGAACATCAGAACATATTAAGGCATCAAATAAATGTTATCATCTCAATCCTGAAGAATAGACTTTGAGTACTTCTGGTGATAAAACATTATCAACCAGAAGTACGGGGGAAAAGAACATAATTTAATTAAACATGAAATGAAATAAATGAAATAAAAAGAAATAAACCAAAAAAATATAACTCTTAAATCAACGTAATACCTTTGATACTTTGATAAATATTACCATAATATTTATATTCCTGAGAAACAGAAAAACCGAAAAAACTAATATTCATATTATATATATATATAGTACTCCATTATATATATATATATATATATATATATATATTATGATATATATATAATATATATATTATATATATATATATATATATATATATATATATATATATAATATATATATATATATATATATATATATATATAACATCAAATAGTAAATATAAATATAAATATAAATAAATATAAACAAATATAAACAAATGTAAATAAAAAACAAATATAAATATAATACAAAAT
>JABUQX010081805.1:0-31333 GCA_015478945.1 Trachelipus rathkii
CAGAAGAGAGAATCCTATTATATTAATAATACTAGATAATATATTATTATATATACATATATACTATTATAACTATTATATTATATATATATATAATATTTATATACTTCCCTATATACCTAATACTACTCACTATCATACCTACCCATATTATACCATATTATTATATATATTATATATAAGGAGAAAGGGGATTTGCATAGAATATATGATATTAGTGGCTGGTTGCTTTCGTCAACATGATGAAATGAATTGATCTAGAAGTGTAGGAACACTTAGAATCTGCTATACACCATCGCAGCCTCATGAAGAGGTGATAAGTGATGTACGCTCGGCTCCTTGCACGGCTTGCACATGAAGGAATAAGGTATTTGGGGTGATGTCATTAAACGCAGAGTAATGGGAGAGCAAGCACAACCTTGACATGAATGGTACAATCCCGCCAGAAATGGATGAAATTGACGTCATCCCCGTGAAGCCCGATCGGCATGATGCGAGATGCGTCGACATTGATTGGATTTCGAGTTGTGTACACACACCATTTATACACGAGGGTTACGCCGTTCCGACAGGGATTAGAGCGAGAGCAGTCAATAGTTACCTTTCTCTTATATACTATCTCACCAGGTACGCAGGGAGCGATAAGGTAATCTGCTTGATATCTACAACCGGGGAATTAGTTTATTAAGTGTCCAGTAGTTACAGATACTATCCACTGCTGCGTATTAGGTCGATGGAATGCGCTCGACAGTGACTGAAGGACTAATTGTCGATACGAAAAAATAGCTGCTTCAGACGTGGCTTAGAGGTGGGTAGGAACGCATCTCTTACATTGAAACATATCACGATTGGAGAAATAGGGAGATCAAAGAATAAAGACAAAATCCCATACAAATGGCCATACAATTCGGATACTCATCCGATCCCTTTTGAGCTCATCATAAACACCAAAACGTAGCTTTTTTTGCCCTCTATAAACGTCAGTTTTAGAGTGTTTTTCTATGCCCTACTAGGATCATTCTTCTCCAGAACCTTCTTCCAATTTTGTAAATAACCTATTGCTTTCTTGATATTTTTACAATCAATTCAAGATTTTTTTTCCGAAAATTATCCCCTTCAACATTGAAATACCATAGATCGGTCCACTCTACTACCAAAAGTCCCGTCTCACACTTTTCTCTGATCTTTTTGAATTTTGTGCTCAACCATGTCCCACTTCCAACACACCCATCCTATTTTTTCTATTTTTGAAACTAAATTGCGATAATATTTCTGTTCGTCTCACCCCCCCGCCGTATAGCCCTGCGATGCAAATTTTCAGGACATCATGTAGTCCGACGGGACGATGCTCATTCTTTTGCTTAGATAGTTCTTTCTATATCACAGTCATCTTTGGATTTGCCATCCACTGGAACAAATTTTCCCAAAATTTTTTCTGGGAAATTTCAAAAAAAAATAATTTTATTGACTATATAACCAATACTATCCATATACCTAACTACACTGTTATCTTGCCTTGCTTAACAAGTCCTGAAAATTTTAACTTGCCATCGGATTGGTGAGAAAAGAATCAACACAATAATTTTCATTTTTCACAAAAACATTCAAATTCTTGGGAAACAGTGAAATATTGAATATTTTTTTTCTACTCACTCGATCAACATCAATTTTCAGGCTTGTACAGTCGGCCCAACCATTACATCTTTCTTACGCAAATAATTTTTTGTATAGTCGAAAGAAAATTTTAAAAGACATTTCCAAAAATTTTCTTGTTTCTTTGAAATCATTTTCAAGAAAAAATCTAAAACTAACTGCATGTACAAAGAATTACTAAGTAATAATATGTGCAACTCCTTTCATCCAATCTCACTCAGAAACAGAGACATCATCTAACAGAAAAAATTTCCAATTTTTCATCTTCAAAACCAAAATAATCATGGTTTGAATAATTATTTATCAATACAGCATAACAAAAATCAAAACAATTACAGACTATTAACAATTAAATTAGGTAATAGTCCAATCTTTGTACTTTTCAAGTTTGAAGTCATTTCTAAAAAAACATTTCTGGAAGTGAATGTATAACGAATTGTCAAAACATCGACTTGAAAAATTTAAAAACTTCTGTTAACAAATCGACTATCGAACAGTAAAAAATAGCGCACTCAAGAACGACGTTTAGAGGGCATAACAGGAGCTACAAATTTGGTATTCGATAGGGCGTCAAAATCAGTCTGCAACACTCTCCGATTTTATGTCCCATTTATTGGGGGGGGGGGGAATTGGGCTCAGTCCAAACGCCAATACTGATTCCTCCCCAATCATAATTTAATTTAAACCTTGATAGCTGCCTATGACAGCCGTTATTGATATATGGTACGTTGGTGCTCAGCCCTTATGAATGGAATCAAAAGTATGTATGACGATAGTTGAAGCCGTGGAAAATACTGATGGCGTTTAAAGTGATTGTTATTAATATTCATAACGCGGAAGTGAGGCAAGGATGTAACTTGCACCTCTTCTTAGTTATACTCAGTTATGTAAACGTGACCTAGCCCATTAGTGAAAAGAATTAATCAGTGTTCGCTTGCAGGGATGGTGTTAGAATGATGGAGAATAAATGAGAAGCATGGAGGTACGCAGCTATCCTATTAATACCCGCGAGATGATCTTGGTTTCTCGTTGTCGCGATCTGACAGAGATTACGAGAAGATTGGTTGACCAGTTTGGCAGCTCTGTGTAACCAGGGAGATGTTTGAAGGTAGACGTAGATAAGAGTTACGGATTATAATTGTGATAGCGGGACAGTCCTCCTGTGTGCAGTTATGTTTAGATGGTTGGTGATGCACTGACACACAGTGTCTGACGTTTCAAAATACTTTAGGATATATTTGAATGAAAAGGAATCGGATGATGCAGATGTGTAGTGGCACAAGTTGTCGAATAGGCAAGCAGTGCGCCTGGTGCAATTAAATCGTTGCGGTATGGAATGTTAAAGGGACTAAGTCTTGAGTTGCGCTGGGCGCTCTTACATTAGGTAATGCTTTTTCTACAATAGAATAATGTCGAAAATTTTAATATACACACCAATAACAACTTACCTCAAGATACCCATAATTGAATGTCATAGTCCATCACAGCTAATGAAAGTAACCGAGCTAACCGGCGCTTCGTCTACTTTTCCTCGTCTCAAAGAAACGGAATGAACGATAACGGACCACTACTCTATTTCCGAGTAACCCGGAGGTAACGCTACACGAACTCACTTTTTGATAACCATCCCCACCATCTGTCATATCACTACTACTTACCTATATATACATATACTCTACTACTCATACCATATCTACTACTCATATACTCATATACACTAATATATATAATATATATAATATATACCCATACTATAATATATAATATATATACCTTATAACCCCCCCCTATACTACTATACTCCTATAACTAACTCGGTATACCCTTATATATTGTTTACCATATCCTTATATACTATATATTATACTATATATATTAATGTCTTCACTACTCATTCTAATATCAATTTATTTAATACGCTATCTATCACTATCCTATATATATATACTATATATACAGCTTAGGAGACTGTACCGGAACCAGAGATTTCTGGTTCCGCCCGGAACCGGACACTTTCCGGAACCCCCTGAACAAAAGTATCCGGCGGAACCGGCAACTCTCTCCGACCTCCTCGAGCTACAGCCTTACAATAAGCTGCGCTCTTTCCCAGACAGCCCCGACTAGCAGCCCGGGCGGGCACACATGCATCGTTCCCAGAGCCCGTTTGCGCCTTCTACGTCACGTAAACTTCACAGTCAGGCGCCCGTTGTTAAATCTTCGATTTCGAGAATTAATAAACGGGCGCTGTTGCGCAGAAGAATACTTTGTTTACAAACAACTTTTTTACAAACCGTGTCTGGAAATCGGCATGTACCCACAACATTTTTAATTATCTCCTAGATTCAATCCTTTATATTAAGGATAGCTAAATATACCTGTATCATTTCTACATAAATAAAGATATCACTCACTAAGTATATCTAGAGTACATCGCTGTACAATACTCCAGCCGATCCGACGAGCCCCCTCCCCCCGCCGGCGCCATCGCCCCGTTTCCGGTACTAAACATATCCCCGTTCTCTGATTGGTTATGTACATTCATTCTTTCAATTCCGCACGTTCTCCAAGTCGATTCTGCACTCACCGGGCCTGCACTCGGCTTCTGTACATACACCCTCCTCCCCCAGCTATTTTTCTACTTAAACACTTAGTCTGATTAACTACCAAGTGGGTCCTCTACGAACTATCTGTCACTCTTGTATATCATCACTGCACGCCTCTTAGTTCTCTGGCAAGCCAAATTGTGATCAAGCGGATTCATAAATCTATTAAGTAAGAAAAGAGAATATACTATAGTTCCGTTCAGAAGCCCGAGTCGGCAGCCCGTGTGCAAAACTCGACTCGGAGACGCTTCCGCAATTGGAAAAAACTTACATTACTATCCAGAGAACCGAATTTGACGTACCCTGAAACAGCGCAGCGACCCGCCTCGATCAGCTGTACAATTATCAAACAATACTTCCCTTATACAGCGGCGGATACAAGGGGGGCACTTGCTGTCGCCCCCCCTACTCCAATCTTAGGGCTTGAAATAAAAAAGCGAACCTTATAAATCTCCTTTGCCAACATTTCATTTCAAGGAGTTTTTTCACAGCTGGAAAAACTGAAAAAGATTCACATCTTCAATCGTAGATAACTGTAGTATTCAATTACAACGTCACTTAAATCCACAATATTAATAACTCATAATACCCCCTACACACATAGCTTATACTATTATACACACTACTACCCGATAAGCTATATCTATACTATATCAACTATTATATATTACTAATATTAATCATAGTAATATACTATATTATAATATATACCTTATCTATCTATATACCCCTAATACCCTACCACTCTATATAACTATATATCCACTCACATCACTTTTGCCACCCTAAAATAAACCTCGCCTACAGCCAATCCACTACTCGATCTTAATAGCTTATACTGTATCGTATTGTTATGAATGATACGATATACTCTTGATTATCCTTACATCAAAACATAGTTAACTGAACCATATTAAAATTCTTGGCAAGTTCCATGATATCGACAACATGTTGATGTTAAATAGGAGTTTGGTTTGTAATTCAAGTATCTCTGCTGCGAGGAGCCTCCGCTGGGTCCGTCGTGTGTGTGCTTCTATCAATTTCTCGCTGTGAAATTATCGACGGATCTTTAAGACAGACTGGGCGGCCTGAGCTTGTGACGGGGGTGTTTAGGCTTGGTTGTTGATCGTCAGAAGTGCGCAGATCGGGGCTCTGTGAAATCGATTGCTATTGTGCGCTCTGTGTGCCGCGACCGGTGGGCTGCAGTCGGGCTTCTGAAAGGCAACTTATATAAAGGTTCTAATCGGGTCTTTCAAAAAGTTTACAAAGCTTTTTTGTTCAGGAAGCGGGTAACGGTATTGAAGGATTAGAGAGATGAACGTTTAGCTCCAGCAACTATGGAGAGCTAACTTATTTTCCGCCTTCACCGACAATATTGTTCTGTGAAAATTCATGAATAATTGGCATGGTGTAACGGGTAAGGGTGAAATATATTCGAAATCTTATTTTAAAAATTTTTTAAATTTTTGCTTAAAAAGTTTAGTTAACGAGCTTGGTTTGGTTAGTATGTGTTCTACTTTTAAAGTTAATTTCTTTTTATATAATAATAATTATATTAATATATAATTATTTATGATAATGAATTTAAAGCCTCTACGAGAATTTTATTTATGCCCCAGGTCTAGGATTCTACGAGCGAGGTATTGGCACAAAAAGGGGATTCAGAGTATTTAAATCGAAGTCTGATGTTCTTTTTGAGGCGTATTTTTTTTATACTTGTAAAAAAGCATTGAACCTTACTTTTTGTATTTATTGTTTATTATTAGCCAGGCTTTTGTGGGGGTTTTTCTAATTATATACTTTAATTTGTGTCCTGGATAGGCTGATTTACCGTATATTTAGGTGATAAGTATACGCTTGTTTCAGTCTAGCTCAAAATACCGTGTAAAGGTTGTTTCATCATGTTGTTTTCAGCTTTTTTAATAAAAAAGTTAGATAATTATTGAATTATGCAAGTTAGCTCGATTGGTGGTATATTATTTAGCGCTAGTGATGGAAAAAATATACCATGATATTATTTATAGAAGTATATATTATATTGGTTTGGTTATCGTAGTTTATTGTAGTAGTATGGATCTTAGATGTGTGGGTGTATTGGGTTTTGTTGGGTGTTGTGGTTTTATTGGATCTTAGTTTTGGTGTTATTTGTGTGTGTGTGGTTTATTAGGTGTGGCGTGGACTTGTATTTGGTTGGTAGTATGGTATGTATAGTTATATTTTATGTAGTGTTTGTTGCTTTAGTGGCTGATGTTGGTTTAGTATGTATTATGGGTGTTGTATTAGTGTTGTGGTAGTTAGTATTAGTTTGTTTTAGTTTTTTAGTATGATAGTAGTATTGTGGCCGTATTATACTTATATATTTTAGTTTAGTGGTGTTATTTAATGTTATGCTGATATGGTATAGTATTAGGTAGGTGGGTGTTTTATTGTAGGTAGGTTGAGTTGAGTGGGTTGTTAGTAGGTATGGGTGTTTCGTATATATATATAATATAAGTATATATATTATATATATAATATATAATATATATATACAGTAATATATATTTAAATACATTATAAATTAAACTAAAATAATTATATTTAGCAAACTTATTATTAATTAGGCATTAATTAGGGATTATTAACTAATTTTATAAATAATAATAATTAAAAAAGCAATTTGTCTAAACAAAATAAAAAAAATAAAAAAATCTCAAAAAAATCAAAATATCCCCAACCCTCCGTTCTAGAGTATTAAAGCTACCCGTTCGATGTGAAAATATTGTTTCATATTTAAAGTTTTCGAAAGTAATGAGTCGAAGGTTATTTTATCATGAATTTGTTCAACATACAGCGTTCCTACGATAGAACGCCGTCTTATAGAACGCGATCTTGCTAAACCGCGGTTGGCAAAAAAGATAATAAAAAGAAAAATTAAAATACAAAAATTTAAGGCATGTACCGATAGTATCGGTATCGGGTAGTCATCCTGGCCCATTTTTGATGGTATTAGGTATCAGTATTTGTTAACATGGCCGATACTTTCTTACTTTTGGGTGAAAAATTATGAGAGAAACTTTTAGATTAAATAAGAAATCTAGTTTCGATATAGATAGCTTAGTACCAAGTTAATGTTTTTTTTTCCTGCGATTCCTTTTTAACATTAGCCTTTAGCGTTTCCCCAAACTTGTCTTTAGCGAGTAAAATTTACGCTATTTGACAGCCATTATTAGACATTATACAGATTTATCTAATCTTTTTTAAGTTGATCAAGTAGTTTTTTTTTTTTGTAACAGCAAACATGTGAGAGCGTTGTGAGTGCGTGAGTGTTTTAAACTTTCTGGATATTCATATTTTCGATATTTGCTGTAAATAGGGTTTACCACTACAGTTTTAAAATTTACGGTTTTAGCGTACGAATAAAATTTTCCCTCATTTCTCCTTTGGTTTTTTGTCTATTTGTTTCTGTCTTTTTTTTTTTTTTTTCGTGGTTGGCGTGTGCGTTATGATAGCAGATTTTGCACAAGGGCTTTTCTTGACTTGTATCCAACATCAATGGCTTGCAACTCTAAACTCTGCATCCATGGAAATAGCTACTCTCTAACTCTCTAATTTATCCTTCAACTCGTTTAATATCCCACTTCATACTATTTTATAATTTCCATTTGAAGGGGGATATGTTGCGTATGTAAATATAAACATTGCTATAACACGTCTCGAGAATCTCGAATCTCCTAACTTCGATGTTCAGTGGCTTAAAATCTTTCTTCCTTTAACTGCAATAATCTTGTGCTTCTCTACTGTCTCCTACAGAAGCAGATTTTCATCCTTTTTTGAAATATCTTACTACTCCTCACGAGACTGTTATATCTTCTCATCATCTATAGGTCCTCTATTTAGGGGATTTTCAATGTGCACAAAACTGAATTTGTTGGGTTCCTCTCGTACTGATTTAGTTGGAGGAAGCCGAATCATTCAGTATTCTCAACGAATCTGGGAACTGATTAAATAACACCTACACACATTCCGGATCCTCCCAACCGATTCTTGAACATACTTGACCTACTTATATTTCCCCACTAGTCCTTCTCTATATAAATACAACCACCTTCGCCCCTATCGGTAAAATCTGACCACAACCTTAAGCACTTAATTTTAATACTTCTCTCCAACAGCTCCATCCTGCCCTATGCGGTTTTCTGGCACTTTGATCCGGGCCGATTGGGGGGGGCCATGCGTTGCTTCTACGCTAACTATAATTGAAGTGGCCTGCTTTGACTCTAAGACGCTTCAGATTCTCGATAAAGTGGGAACTGTAATTTTATGGATGAGCAGGTTCATTCTTCTTCGCATCTAAATCTTTTTCTCCTCAAAATCCATGGTTCGATCGTTGCTTGTTCCCTGCCATCTCAGTGTTTAGAGACAAGCTATCGTGTGTGGAAAAAATTTCCGCGCTATTCACTCGTTGCCCATTTTTATTCAGCTAGAAATTCGTTGCAGGGATACTCTTCGACTGACAGAGCAAAGCGGACTTTCATTAAAACGAAAGATAACCTCCTTCTTGGTTCTCTCTACTTGACAAATCTCTCTGTCCTCTCGCCAAAAAACATTGCTAACAACTTCTGTAAATCATGCCGTTCCTCCTCTTATTCGCTCTGATGGATTCAAAGTTAATACTCCAACTGAAAAAGGCCAAATCATCTCTTTGGCCTCCTATTTTTCTCCAACTCAACCCTGGACGATTCTGGCATTCCTCTTCTCCTCCTTCTCCTCTCAGGTGTCCTATGCCTTTACCTGTCATTTCATTTGATCGGGTCCATGAGCTCCTAAATCTACGAACGTTAGGAAGGCGGTGGCCCGGATAGCATTCCTCTCCGATTTTGAGGAAAGTTGCTTTCCGTGCTGACCCCACCTCCTTCGTCACTATATTCCCTCTATGCCTCAATACTACCACTTTCCCTCAGTGTTTGGAAGCGCGCATAATGTCCAACCTAATCCGAAAAAATGATGCTGCCTTCTGATTCTTCTAACTATCGCCCTATTAGCTCTCACTTGTATTCTTTCTAAATCTTTGAAACCTTTCTCAACTCTCATCTCTTACATCATCTGGAATCTCTTTCCTTCTTTCTGATTACCAGTATAGGGCTTTCGGTGCTCGAGATCTACTGGCATATACTTTCCTATTTAACAAGATTTATGGTTTTCCGCTCTTAGGAACTACGGGAAGACTTGGTGTGGTGGCGCTTGAAATATCCAAAGCATTTGACCGTGGTATGGCATGCGCTTCACTGCTCTCCAAGCTTCCCCTCCTTTTGGTTTCCTTCTTCTCTTGTGCTTACTGTATGTCTACTTCTTCAAATGCACTCATTTTGGCTGTTGCAGGAATGGGCGACTTCTCTTTTTTCTGTCAATGGTGGTGTTCCTCAGGGTTCTGTTTTATCTCCTACTTTATTCCTCTTTTTCATCAATGATTTTCTCGACCTGCAACATCTAACTCTATCCAATCTCATATGTAATGACTTGACCTTGCATTCTTCAAACTCATATCATTCTCTGCTCCTCTTTTATACTTCTATGAATGGGCCTTTCATGGCTTTAATCTTTCCGAATTGTCTATACACTCTGCTTGATCCTGGGATAGAATTTCAGGGTTGGGGTCGTCTCAAGATCAAGAACATTTTAAATCTTTAAAAGGGTGGCAGTCCATTTAGGATTATTAAATATAGCACTATTATCCATAGATTCGACGGTCTCTCATCTCCCTTTGACAATCATAAAATCCTTGGCCTAAGAACATATAACAAATAAAAAAATGTTTTGAATAACCTCTAAATCACAGTGGTGCTAGGGCGGCCTCAAGAAACTGGGAGTTCCTTTTAGAGTGCGACTTTGTTTTTCCTTCTTCTCATGGTTACTCCAACCTATACAAGGTCTCATCCGCCTTTGTTTGGAGTGGAGGACTGCTCTCATATCTGTGGGGGGGCGGGGCTCTGGTTTCATCCGGCTTTGGATAGGGTCCGAGTCAAAGCCAAAAGACTTATAAACGTCCTGTACTTTCTAGTTCAACCTTGACGCTTAATTTGCTTGCGCGATGTTGGTGCTTATCGCTTTTCTTTATATGATTCTGTTTTTGGCAAGTTGCTCGAGGGAACTATCCACTCGCGTACCACCTTTACGACGCCCTCGGTAGCACAAGGGTGCGGTCGGCACGATGAGTTTTGTGTTGATGTTAGTTACTCCAGACTGGTTCGCTGCGGTGCTTCTTTCTTTCTGCCACCTCTGTTCGTGTGGAATTCTCGTTGCATCATCTGTGGTTTCCTACTCAACTTTTAATTTCCTCACTTTAAAGGCCTGCGTCCTGTGCTCATCTGCGTAATTTGCGTAGATGGATTTTTGAGGCTGAGGCTTTCAACACCCACTCCTTGAATAGGGTTCTGCCCGGACGCGGTGGTAACAACTGTAAAAAAATAAAATAAATAAAAGTGTTCAAAAATAAATTTCCTTAACCTAGCTGAAACCCCACAAGAATGGCACTTCCGACGGTAATAAATTTTTTTAGACATGCATTAAAATAGCATAACGGAGGAGCTTGCTTCACTTTGTACAAAAAAAAAAAAAAAAAAAAAAAAAAAAAAAAAAAAAAAAAAACAAAAAAAGAGACAGAGAAGGTGGAAGCCGCCTTATCTGCAACCCCTGGCAACATCACTGATAGTGACGGTGGTGGCTTTTCAGCAAATAAACCTTACCTTGAAGATGAAAGGGATTTGGATATGTTGACTTGATGGCCGAAATTGCAGTTGACATCTCATTCCCCTTCAAAGATCACAACAGGAAACCTCATCGTAAAAACTGAAGAGTCAGTCATCAAGGAGCAAAGATAATTAAAATTTGCAGTCTGTGAAAGAGGAGATGGAGCTCTACGAAAACATGAGATGCTGCCTACAGGAGAGAATCCTTTCATGCGGTGCATGAAAATGGGCCAAGGTTTTCATTATTACTCAGTGCTTGCAGGTAAATATTTATCAGCACTCCTTCATCAGTCGACGAGAGAGAGCGTATGTAATAGTGTGATGGTTAGGAATTGTAAACCACCCCAAAAGGACAGTCTCCTCGCCAATATCATGAAAGCTTAAATGTTTTTGCATCACAATTTGTGAATTTTTGAATTTGAGTATTGAATGATATCTATCTTAAAGGAGTGTTTATTATGTCATATTTGAGTAATAGCGTTTTTTTATTTTAACTTTTCGGCTGATTAACTTTGAGTCTCTTCTTTCATTATTTTTATTCTTGTATATTGTAGCTAGTTAAAGAATGCTTCTTGTAATGTATCATGTTTAAATACCAATATAAAGCTCTAGTAGCTATAACCTTTGTTAATACTTAACTTGAAAATGGAAATGGAAATATTTTTTAAAAGATAAACACAAACGTAAAAACAGTTTATATAATTGATTTGATTTCATATTATTCCTTAAAAAGGTATTTTTAATCTATAAAATTAAATATACTTAAATACAATTAATATGAAAATTAAATGACTAAGTATTTGTTTGTTCAGGGAATGCAATCTTTGAGTTGCCTGTAGCAAGTTGCACAAATGTTCTATCTTTTTACTGTGTATTTATTATATTAATTAAATGTATCGGTATCGGTATCGGCACCTTAAAAATAGAGTATCGTATCGGTATCTGCCTCTTTCTTCTGTTCGTACATCCCTCGACAAAAATTACAAGAAATAAAAAAAAAAATCTGTAATACATATGTTAAAAGACAGATTACAATTCAAAATGCAAAAAATAAAACAAGACTGATTGTAGTCATTACACAACATTAGTTGAATGGCAATTAAATAACAACTTAGAAGAAATATTTGGTGAGTCTAAGATAAGGCAAAAAGCGTCAATTAACCGATAACGACGGTTATTTCTCAAAAAGCAGCCAATACAACCTACAGATTCAGGACTGCCTTACTTCTTTACATTTTGAAAGATAACAATTTTTGTGCTCAATTGGCTAAACTTTAATAATTTTATATTACAGTCCTCAGGTATTATAAATTAACAAATATATAAAAACAATTTTATCTCCAAATTTTTAAAGGTTTGTACATTGTATATTTCATTTAAAAAACCCTAAAAAACTTTTTGCTCATTTTAAGATATGTAAAGTACTGTACTGGAATGTAATAAATATCCTACTTATTAACAAATTCAATAAAATATGTTATATATACTGTTCTGTAAATAACATTGGTAATTCTGCAAATGTTATTCGCCATGATTATTAAAGGATAAATAAATACTGGCTGCTATTTTATTCCACCTTTATAAAGGTAAATAATTTAAATTAATTAATTTTCAGGGGGTTTAAAGTTATACGCGATATCGCTATAACACGCCGGGGGGTCCAGGAACTAACCCCCGCATTCTACAGGGACGCCTGTCTCATCCATTTTTCATATTATTTTTTTAATGCATAATCAATAACTGTGTAACATGACAAATCAATCTACTTGATTTTATTAAACATACATTGAAAAAAGTAGAAAGTTCCGGTTAGATCCGGCCGGAACCAAGCTAGTTCCGAAACATCGAGGTTCCACGGCGAACTGGTTTCCGGTACATCCCTAATATAATCAATATATATAAATATATAATATATATATATATATATATATATATATAATATATATAATAATAATATATATAATATATAATATATATATATATATTATATATATTATATAATATATATCTATATATATTATATTATAATATATTATAATTATTTATATATACCGGTATAATATATATATATATATATTTATATATATTATATATATATATATATAATATTATATATAATATAGTATATATATAAATATATATATATATTAATATAATAATATATATATATATATGATATATATATATATATATATATATATATATATATATATATATTAGGGAGTCTATTGGACCCCTAATTTAGATAAATCAAATTTGGAGGGTTTGGGTGGATTTGATGTCTCCAAATCCATATAATCCTATATTCCGACAAGTAACATGACATATTTTTGTATCTATGAATTCAGTTATTGAAGTTTTAATAAACCAGACAAAAATGCTAATAGCCTCTATCTTTCTGATCATTAGAGATTTATGATTCTTTAATACCTTTAATTTTTTGTATTAAATGTTTTTTGTGAGCTATTAATTATTGAGAGATTAGCTTTGTGACCAAATTGTCTCACTTGTATCGTGGATTGTCTCACTTGTATCGTGGAGGAACTTTTTCTTTAATTGATGCCAGAAACTACTCATTCTGGATAATTTTTCCAGGTGGGTTCTCCACCTCATTTAAATTTTATAAGAATTAAGCTTAAATAAATTTGTTAATAAGTCATTAATTAACTTATATATTAGCGGATAAATTCTAAAACACAGAAATAGTTTCCAGAAAGTGTGTATTGTCTGGTCTGAAGGTTGTCACCTATAACTCATTCAATTTTGCTAAGAAAACCCCTCATCTGAAATTATTATTTAAAGGGTTAGTAAAATTAGTCAATTAATTAATCATCAACTCTTAAATTAATAAGTAAATTAAATATTAAAATGTACCGTAAAACGGGGTAAAATGGTAAACCTGGGGGAAAATGATAAATGCCCCAAAAAATTTAAATTTCAAAATTTATGGTATAAGGTTGTAATTATTATACATTTTTTAAAGCTGTATCTGTAGATTATGTTTTAATATACATTTTTAGTTAAGATAATAATATAAGATATATGTTTCACTTAGCGGAACGGCTTCTACGATCATCATCTGTTCAGATCTGAGTTTTGGTTTGTTTGGAAATGGTATCTGTTGACTGTTTTGGCGGGTATGACACGTCGTGCATGCGGCGTATTTTTCATGAATGTGCTCTACAATACTTAAGGTTTTTACTTCAAGTTTTTTATTCAGATAATTGCTCCAAACAAATAAGGCAGTTGTAAAAATTATCTAGGTAAGCACTGATGATGTTAAAATTAACAAAATATGGCTAGTGTAAGAAAAATATGTCTAAAACTAAACCGGGGTAAAGTGATAAGCTATTCGAGGGAAAATGATAAATGCCCAAAAAAAATTTAGATTTCAAAATTTATTCTACAAGGTTATAATTTATTACTAGTCATTTTTTAATAGCTGTACATCTGTAGACTATGGCTTTAATCTCCCTTTTAGTTAATTAAGATAATGATATAAAATTTCTAAATGTGTTTTAATATTTTTTTTCCGAGTATAAATTTTTTCATAGTGTTTTACTCTTAAAATAAAATTTTAATTGCAAATTTATTCAGATAATTGCCAAATAAGGCAAGTTCTAAGAGAGAGGCCTGGGTGGACCTCTTTATCAAGTACAGCACCCCTGGCCCCTCCTCCACAACTGTGGAGAGATTGTTCAGCTTGGATTCTGCTGTTCTCAGGCCCAAGAGGTCATCCCTGACCAGGGTTGGTGAATTTTTTGATTTTTTTTAAAAAATTAAAAAAAATAAAAAAATTAATGATTTTTTTGATTTATTTGATATTTTCAGGCACAAATTGCCTTTTTAATTAATTATTTTGATAAAATGCGTAAATAATCCTAATTATTACCTAATTAATAAGTTTAGTAAGTATAATTATTATTTAGTTTAATTAAGTTATTTAAATTATAAACATATACACTATATAATATCTGAGTAATCTAATTTTATTTTATTTTTTATTGAAAATAATTTGAAACTACATTGATGAATTTGCTAATATTACTTCCTGTATTTGTGGATTATATGAATAATCTATTAATTAAAAAAAAAAAAAAAAATTAGCCTAAAAAATCAAACAAAACTCAAAAATCAAAAAATCAATGAATTTTTTTCGATTTTTGATTTTTTTAAGGCATAATTGCCTTTTTATTAATATTTTGATAAAATTAGTAAAATAATCCTAATTGCCTAATTATAATAAGTTTAGTATATAATTATTATTTAGTTTAAATAAGTCTTTTAAATTATATATATATCAGGGTTCACACTAAAATTTTGAATTTGATTTCCCTGACTTTCCCTGACCAAATACTGCAAATTTCCCTGGCCTCTCAAGATAAAATCAATTTATATGATAAAAAATCTATTAATTATATAATTCTTGATAATAAATGTTATCTTAAATATTTTCTCAAGTTTAAGATAAGGATTTGTTCATTCACATGGGAATGAATTTTAAAAAATATTTTTTTTTTTAAGTATAAAGGACTATACCTTACCCATAGCCGTCAAAACCTTCCTTTTTTTATTTTCTTTAAAAAGAAAACAGTTTTACATATACAGAAAGGTAAATAAATTAAAAGCTTCAATTAATAGCCTAGGTGAATAGCGTCCACCGTGCAATCACAAAAGTTCTAAATGGGGAGATTAGAAATAATTTTTTATTCTTTATAATTTGAATTTTGATTTTATGAGGTTCTTCTGTTTAATGTCTTCTGTTTATCATCTTCTCTGCTCTTCAAGTTTATTGCTCTGTATGCATCACTATTCTTTTTCAACTTTTTATTCTTTATAATTGTGATTTTGACTCTTTGAGGTTTCTGAATGTCTGCTGTTTTCAGTCTTCACATTTGTCAACATTTTTTTGAGTGATATATAAACTTTATGAATACTTTCATGAGATCGTATAGCACATTGTCCACTGTTCTTTGAGAAATCAGACTAATGTTCTTTCAGATTCTGCACTTATATTGGCTGATTAATGGTTGACCGAGCTTCTCTGCCGCTGTAATGCAAAATATCCAGTCTAATTTAATAATTCACCACAATTGCGCATAACAATGATTCTCAGGTGCTATAGAAAGAAAAAAAACTCATCAAGTTCTCTTAGAAGGACAATCACATCTTTCTAATATCTTTTTTTATTCAAGGGTAGAATGAGCTTCAACTGCAAAGTAGAGGTATAGTGCTTTTTTCTTTCTCACAACTGAGAATCTGTGATTCATTATTGGTGTTACAATGCTCGTAAGCAAATAATCAAATCTTTGTTCCCTTGTTCTGGCTGATGAAAAACTTAAGCTAGGATCCCAATGATGAGGACCATTGGATCCGGCTTGTTATCTTCAGAGATATCTTCTAATATCTTTCCTGTCATTTTGATTTGCACAGTCTGGCATTCAAGTTTGTCATGTAATCTAATGCAAAAAGCTTAGTTGTTGGTTGTAGCAGGCATTTTACCGGACTAAGAAATCTTTCCATAATAGTTTAAGTACGAGACATTGTAAAACTGTGAACAGAAATGAACCAAGTTCAGTTGATGCCAACCACGTGGTCGTTAATAGTTAAGTTTTTTTTTTGCTTGAAGTCATTTTAATAAAAAAATAATAAATACGCTTCAGCTGCACAAAAATCAAAAATCCCTGTTCAAACTCAAAAAAAAAAAACACCTCAAAAAGTATATATTCCCTAAAAGAAAAGATATAAAACAGATTAAGTCATAGTGCATACAGTTCTATAAACACATCCATTACCAAGTCACTCATCGGAAGGATGAACTTGAACAACTTCTACGAACAGAATAGGAAGATAGTAGGTAAATAGTGAACTAAAAATAGAAAGAAACAGGATAGAAGTAGATTTATGGAATGTCATTCCTCGCCCATCCTTTTCATTCACTTATCAAATACATCTCTCAATGATTCCACAATTATACAGTAAGGAAAAAAAAATATATCAAAAATATGTAACATGGTCCATGGATCATTCTTCATATGTTTGGAAATTTTAGAATTTCCCTGACTTTTCATGACTTTTTTGGAATTTCCCTGACTTTCAGCATATTTTAAAACGTTTCCCTGACTTTCCCTGACCAATTTTTTTTCCCTGACTTCCCCTGACTTTCCAGAAAAGTGTATATATACTGTATATATACTATATATATATATATATATATATAAATATATATATATTATATATATATATATATAATATATATATATATATATATATATATATATATATAACAGTATATATATATATAACAAGAATGGAAGGATTTCACTTTCAAGGTCATAACACTAAAACCGTTAATGTTACTGATATGTTCAATACAAAAAAATTTGTGCGTCCAAGTTTGCATTCTATCCTGGTAAAAGTTTTAATCTTTTACTATTCTTTAAAAAAAAGTTACTGACTAAAAAGTGACTTTCATTTTACCTGTCGCTTTCAGGGTAAGAAATGAAAACCAGGGGGATAGAAGAAAAGCACTTTTGATTGGTAAAATAATTGTACACAGGTAGGGTATATATATATATATATATATATATTTATATATATAATAATATATATATATATAAATATATTAATATATATATCTATATATCTATAATTTGTTATATCTATATATAACGTAAGACGGGGCAAGATCGGTCCATGTGGGCAATTCGGTCCCGTGCTCAAAATACCGCTATACAATGTAAAATATATCTTTAAAGAGTAAAAAATGTATTTTTAATGACATTTATTAATTTTTAATGAAACCTTTAATTTAAATTCCTTTTATTTGTGATTGTTTTTCTTTTTTCTGAGCACTATAAATTCTGGTAAATTTTAGGCTTATTGCTAAGAATCATACAGTTCAAAATAATTGCCTTCAATTTTTTTTACCAAGATAAGTACTAAAAATCGTTCATTAACTTAATGCAATCGTTGGAGTCATTCAGGCAAGATAAATATGTTTTAATTATAAAAATTGTAACATGGGGCAATTCGGTCCAGGTTTAAAATTTGCGTGGGGCATTGGGTCCACATTGAAATCTTCATGAAACAAGACATTTTTAAATACTCTTTACAAAATTATATGTGGAAAATATGTTTTACAAATAAATTTTTACACTGTTTTACAGCAGATAGGTAGCGCTAAAGTTTTTCACCTTAGAGGCCTATATTAACCCTATACAAATTTTTTCTAAGCAAGCAATGTTCACAACTTAGCGCAAAAAGTAACACGACAGGATACAAAGGGATACTCGATGATGATGTTGCCAGACCCTTAAGCAGTTTCGTTCTTGCATTGGTTCTTACGAAATGTAATATGCCTAAAACGCTCGTTTTTTTGCATTCGTTTTTTGTCAAAGCGTTTGCGTTCAGGTTTTGTCAAACAGCGCAAAATCGTAAAGAAACGCTCACCAAACTAAAGAATTTCCCTAATTCTATGTAATATAGAAATAAAAAGAATTGCAAATCTCTTACAGAATTAATTAACATTACAAGTTCGTTTTTGTCAAAAATCAGCGCAAAATCCGAAAAAAAAACCCACCAACGTAAAAGAATTTCCTTAATTCCTTGTAATTATGAGATTACAAAAAGAATTAAAGGAAATTCCTTACGTTCGGTGAGCATTTTTTTACAAATTATAAATTTTACAAAATATACGCATTCTCGAACATTTTTATTAGTTTCAAGCTCATTTTCTCAAAATAACAATGTAATACCATATGTAAAAGGACCTAAAAACGTTTGGAGCTTGCGTTCGCATTTTTGTCAAACATGCTGCAAAACGTAAGTAAAAAACGCTCACTCAACACGTAAAAGAAATTTTTAATACGGTATAATAAAGAATACAAAAAAAAAATAGTTCGCTAGCAATTCTGCAGACTTTAAGAAGTACGCGAAGTTAGGCGAGCCTTTTTTTTAAAAGATTTGGGCAGTTTGACATAAAACGAACGAAACTCCGAACATTTTAGGTACGTTTTGAACATAATTTTTGCATGATTTTTCCAAATTCCCTCTCTTCATAGCTCTATATTCTATCATAATTATTAAATAAACTTATTACATCTTAGGGATGTGAAAATTGAGTGGACCGAATTGCCCCCCCCCCAAAAATCGTGGGGCAATTCGTTCCACGTTACTTATAGCTTCTAACATAATCCTATATTTATAATACAAATAATTTTAATATTAATACTCCTATAAGGAAAAACATTTGAGATAATAAACGAAAATTAATGAAAAAATAAAAAAAAAAAAAGTTCCCATAACCTAGCATTTTTGAGTACCCTTGATTTTGGACCGAATTGCCCCGTCTTACGGTGTATATTATAATATTATATATAATTATATATATATATAATATATAATATATATATATATATATATAATATAATATATATATAATATAGCTAATATAATATATATATATATATAATAATTATATATATATATATATTATATTATTATATATATATATATATATAAATATATATTATATATATAAATATATATATAATATCTATATTTAAAAATTGTTCTAAGGGAAAAAATAACCATTTCTCCATTCTTACCCCCTATGGAAAAAATACCATTCTCCATTCTTACCCCCAAAAAAATTTTTTTGGTTAAGGTTTCTCGTGCGACGTGATAATTATTACTTTATTGGAAAAATAATTTAAAATCCAAGTGCAGAAGGATATTGTGCATATATATATATATATATAATATATATATATATATTATATATATATTATATATATTTATATATATTAATAATATATATATATATATCTATATATATCAATTATATATATATATATACCCGGTATATATATATATATATATATATATGATTATATAATATATTATATATATATATATATATATATATATATATATATAATATATAATATATACTTATATATAGATATAATATATATTATATATATATATATAATATATATAATTTTTTTTAATTTTTTGTAAGGGAAAAAATGGAAGGGAGAAAATGCAAAAAAAATTCAGCATTCGATGCTTTCAAGTCTTACCCCATCTTGCTATATATACCGGTATATATATATATAATATCTGAGTAATCTAATTTTATTTATTTCTTTATTGAAAATGATTTGAAACTATCATTGATCGCTTTGCTTATTAATTAGATGAAAGTATCTTTTTATTAAATCAGGTGATAACTTAGTAATAATATTACTTTAGAAAAAACAATTGCCTAAAAAAATCAAAATAAAATCAAAAAAATCATGATTTTTTCATAAAAAATCAATTGATTTAATCAACTGATTAAATCAATTTGATTTACTCAATGCCAACCCTGGTACTCGTATTATTATATATATTTGTATTTCTTTCATTTGTTTTCCATTTACCATTTTCCCCCATCTTCTTACCATTTTCCCCTGATTCAAAATTTGGGGGCTGCATATAAATATAATATACATTAATATTTAAAAGTAGATTATAAATATGATTATATGATACAAATGTAAAATACATAGTTAAATTAGTAAGTAGAAGCCTACAAACAGCAGTCTGCAGGCTACAACCTTCTATAAATTGTAACGAAAACAATTGATAAAATATAAGAGAAAGGTAGTTCTGCTATTTTATAAATCATAATGGAATATTTGTTTAATTTCAAGTATCCTTATATTAGAAAAATGAAAATACTCAAGTGAAATATCATATTAGCCTCTTTATATTTTTAAAAATACATTTAATGAAAAAAACTGAAAAAAACATGGAAACGTTTTTTTATTCTTGAAAAAAAAAAACAAAAAAAAACGTTTTTTCCCAACCCTAGTGATGGTATAGGAGGCACTGTTAAAAGACTAGCACTAAAACTCAGTCTACAAAAACACTGTTATGAAATCAAATATCATGTCAATCACATTTGTTTGAGTTTTGTAAACTTAAAATTGCAAAGTTAATTTTCATTTTATTTCTAAAGATTCTGTAAATAAGATAAGTTTTAATCTTTCAGAATGCTTTGAAGATGTTCAAACATTTCAGGAACCAGGAGTTTCCATAACTTTAAGCCATTAGATTGTTTAGGAAACTTGGAAGCAAGAAAGATCAGTAGTGATGCCAAAAAGATCAAAAAAAAAAAGTAGTAAAGAAATGAAAAAGGAAAAAAAAAAACCCCCACCCTTACATATAATATAAGGAATAAATTGGCGACATCTCTTGTGCGAGAAGAAAATTTGTACCCATCATGCTATGTATTTCACTTGTAAACATGACAATTTGTGGTACTTTGGAATCAACACTGAAGTAAATAAAGAAGAAGGTTACTGACTGTTGAATTTTTGCATCCTGCAGGGCCATCATCATCATTTCATTCACCAAAACAAGAGGACATTTGCTCAGTGCCTATTCCTCATATACTGGCAATTGTTGAGCCTCCTCACACATCAACCGGAAGAACTTACCGATTCTCAGAGGAGGTGTATGTAGTTCAGTTCAGAAGAAAAGTTACCTCCATTAATTCTTTGTGAATTTACAAATATTGGAATATAATTTGGTCAACCGTTTTTCAGACCATTTTTTTTTTTACTAAATGTAATGTTAAAAAATATAACTTTTTGTGTCAGCATTTAAAAAATTCTTGGAATTTCATATTTTTATAGGGATAAAAATATGCTTAGTTATTAAGAAACATTAAGAATATAGAGACAGTAAAAAGCCACATGGGCCTATCGAGACTGTCCCAGTCAACCCACTACCAGACATGCTCATTGCCAATATCACAAAGCAACCCTAAGGGCTTGTCAATCTTGTTGTGACTACAGATCCCCCAATTGGCTTAGCCAAAACTAATGATATATAAATATGATACCCAAACCATCCACATGCATTAATAACTAAGTTATGGTCACACATGCCATCTAACTATAACTATATCACAACTAAAAACTCGCCAATTTGGCTTCGTCAATATATTATATGATTCCCAACCCATCCATAAACGAATCTAACCTTTCTAAATGTTGCAATCGAGTCACTACTCAAATCAACCTCTCTTGGCAGAACCTATTGCCAAATAACAACCCTATTAACTCGAATGCATGCTTTCTTATATCAAGATGCATGCTTTTCTTCTTAATTTTCTATTATGCCCCTGGTCACCTGTCAGTCTACTATTAAAAATTTATCGATCTCTGTATTATCAATAATTGTAAATATTTTGTAGACTTGTATCATGTCCCGTCTTGAGAAATCACCTTTCTTTTCAGAAAAACATTCCTATCTTCAGCCCTCTCCTCAAGCTCTACCTCAAAACCAGAAATCATTCCTTGTTGCTCAACGTTGCACTCTCTCTACATATCTAAGTCTTTCTTTAGATAAGGGGCCCAAACTGTGCACAATACTGCTATTACTGGCCTAGACATAGCTATTATACAGTTTTCTTATTACTTCCTTGCTCTTGTAAAACAACATTTGCAATTAATTTATGCCCACCTCTTATTTAGCTTTAATTCTAGCTTTCCAAACACTGATTAGCTACTTTCTAATACTGCTTATAATCACACCTAAATCTTTTTTTCTTGTCACATACTCAAGCCATCCCCATTCATATCGTAGTTAAAAACTTTTATTTGAGTAACCTAGGTGATAGAACCTTACACTTTTTACTATTAAATTCATGTTGCCACTTATCTGCCCATCCAAGAAGTTTATCAAGATCATTTTGAATCTTTAAATACATCTTCACTATTCCTAACTGAGGTGGCCACTTAGTATCATAATGCAAACTTAGAAACCTTGCATTTAAGTCCCTGGTCTAAAGCATTTTATATACTATCAGGAACAATAGTGCCCAGCAACTGGAACCAGTGGACATCCACTCTTCAGCTATTTCCCATGATGATTATCCCTGTTAGTTTGTACACCTGGTTTTCTATTTGCACCAACGTCTTTAATGCCAACCCTGTACCCACTCCCACCTATAACCACATTGCCATAACTTTTTCATCAACCTTATGTGGAACCTTATCAAAAGCTTTACAAAAGTCTATATATAATATCACTGGATCTCCTCGGTCAATACAGTCAGTAATGTATTCCCTAAATTCTAAAAGGTTTGTCTGACATGACCTACCTTTCTGAAAATCGTGCTGGGAGTCTATATCAAGTAATCACTGCTTTCTCTATATTGACCTTTCCGTAACTTTTCCAGAACCTTTAACACCCAGAGATGTTTAAGCTAACTGGCCTATACTTTCCCATCTTCCTTACTACCTTCTTATAAATAGGCACACATATGCCTATTTTGCAGTCACTGGTAACCTCACCAATACTGCATAGATCGTTAAAAATCAAATACAGTGCTTTTTGCAATGCTGGTACACCCTCCTTCAGAATTCTTCAGAATTCTACCATAGGGCCTGCAGCTTTACTTGGGTCATTTATCTCATAAACGTTTCATATCTTTTACATCAAATTCAAATTCTGTAAGTCTATTTGTTACATGCATACAAGAACTATTAGTCTCCAAACTATTATCTAATCTTTCCTCAGTAAACACTGAAGCAAAATAAGCATTGAAAATGTTGACCATTTCCTTATCTGAACTCACTAAATTTTCATCAATTTTAATTGGACCAATCGTCCTATTCTTACTTTTAAATTTATAAACGTTTTAAATTTATAAACCCCTTTAAATTCTTCAGTAACTATCAACCAAGGCCTATATAGCTAAAAATTCCAAAGTCTCGAGAAAATGCAATTTCGTAATTTTAGAATTTTGATTGAAGTTACTTAAGAAGTTGTTCATATTGTTCTTATATTTGTTTTAGTATAGGGCCTGTTTGCTTTATACTCACTTAAAAATTTTAGTTTCACCAAAAAGTAAATACTTAAAACCCCTTTAAATTTCTATGCCTTTAAAATTTACTCGTAAAAAATTGCATGAAATTTGTATATTTAACAGGAAAAAACACAACAAAGGAATGAAAACCCCATCAATTTTATTTCTTGATATGATAGCCCATGTATTGGGGATTAGCCTATTTTGAAATAAAAGTTTTTGTTATTATCCCTTTTCCTTTTTGTGATATTCAATTTAACTCTACACCATGTAATTTTTTATCAAAAAAACTACAAAGATGGAAATAAAATATTTTAAAGCCCTGGTAGTTTCACTTTAGGCTATTTTTTTTTTTTTTTTTTTTTAGAATCCTTATTTATATATTTATATATTACAGTATATATTACAGTATATATTACAGTATATATTACAGTATATTACAGTAAAATTGGATGATAAGTAAAAAGTTATAAATTATTTTCAAAAGGTTAGCAAGTCTCTTTTTGCGGCATCCAATCGTTAAAAATGTCAAAATTTCAAAACTTTGAAAGCCTATAAAATGAAAATGAAGAGGTATATCGAATATATAGAGTGTTAAAACTTGTTGTGCTTACTTATCTCTATAGGGAGAGCAAATAAGTCAACTTTCATCAAAATCTGAGAGGGTGGCTGAAAAATTTTTTTTTGGTTGAATTGACACAGAATGACCCAAAATCTAACATCCCCACTAACTTGAAGAAATGGATTACCAACTTTCTATCAGGAGGAATAGCACAAATACAAACAAACAATACAAAATCCAGAACAGTATGTACATCAACAACCGAGTACCCCAAAGCATAATACTATGCCCCACACTATTCAGCCTATTTACAGCCGATCTACCACAACCACAAACAGATTGCATAATCATAACCTATAAAGATGACATTACCATTGCCACTACACACATCAGAATTTAAACATTGCCACAAACCTGACACAACAATACATCAACCAACTTCAAACATGGAAAACAGAATGTCCGCCTCACAAAAACAAATCTTCAATTACATTACATTACTTACCACTGACCGCCGACTTGGTGCCATACACTCACTAGTTTACCTAAACAATATTGCTATAACCTTTAGCAAAACTCCCAAACTCCTCGGAGTAACACTTGACACACATCTCACTTTCACAAAACACATAGACAACATAATCTCATCTGCTAACAAGAAACTTAACATATTAAGAACCATCGCTGGCACAGAGTTCACAAACAATAAACCAAACCAACATCCACCTCTATATACAAACAATTCATTCGCCTGACTATAAACTACGCTTCTCCAAATTGGCATTCACTACTGACCAAAAACAACAAAGAAACTCCAAACGACACAAAACAAAGCTCTAAGAATCATAGCAGGATGCACATCAACACCTGCACAATGAAACAAAATCCTACCCATAGACACACACCTGGACATGATAGGCACCCAATTCTTTTAAAAAACCCAAACACCCCAACATGCATGCAACATTGCACTCTCTAACCCAACCCACCACAGCCTTAAACCTCTTTCTTCACCAGCTCTATATTACAAACAAATTTTGAGCAACACTCCACTACCACCAAACAAATCCATACAAACCAACAGAAACCACTTGAGACGCAGACCACCAAACAATACTTTAAACAAATACCCACCAGAAATAGCACTAGAATTCAACTTGCTATCAAAAATTAGTCAGTCATCTTTGAAAACCACTTAAGACGCAGACCACCAAACAATACTTTAAACAAATACTCACCAGAAATAGCACCAGAATTCAACTCTCTATCAAGAATTAGTCAGTCATCCTTGGCAAAGCTAAGGTGCGGCCATCACCCTAAATTACGATACTACAAACACAGATTCTACCTTAACCAAACCACCACAAGCATTTGTCAAAACTGTAACCAGGCCAGAGAATACATCCCACTTCTTTCACTTGTATAGAAAATTTTTAGCGTACCCTTCACTGGGAGCACCAATCATTATAAATTTATTTACTTAAGTAAAAAGTAAAGTAAATTTAAATTAAAACCTCACTATGGGGAGAGGATAAAAAGATAAAATAATATTATTAAAGATAAAAACAATATGCCTAAGCAAACTTCTCTTACCTTCAAAAAAAACGGGAGCTATTACCAGTAATGCGCTGAAGCATCTATTTAAGCCTTTTTTGCGTAGTACTTCAATCGGATGAGGAGGGATCCCTCTCTGAAGAAAGATAATTCATCCAGGATATTGAAGTATCGAAAAAAAAACATTGAGTCACTGCTTTCATAGAAAAAATTACAAAGGCGTAGCAAGACCAGAGCTGTTCAAAACTTTTTTCTTTTCTCTTTCTCAAAATGAATTGAGATTTTTAGATGGTTGTGCTTTTTTCCCTTTTTGCATCAGGTTAGAGCATTTTGCAGAGGCATATTTTATAGCTCAAATTATGAATTTTAAAGTTTGTTTATAGTTTTAATATTTTTTATTAATTTTTTAGATTTATATTATAGGTTTGGGACTGGATTCCAATTTGAATGATATAGTGAATTTAATTTAGATACCATTCAAAATTTCAACATTTTCTTCTGGGTTAGTGAAGTGAGGTTATGGATATAGTGAAAATTTTTTTTTTTTTTATTTTTTTTTAAAAAAACCTAAACCTACAAACTAAACATAACTACCTAGCTGGATTACCTTTTGTTTTATTTACAAAATCTTCTCCAGTATACTTAAATTAAGTCATGTTTCAATAGGTCTTAATCCTATTTTGAAACTTTACAGCCGCAGCTCTTTTAGGTCTTTTTGAGTGTCTTGCTGAGGAGAGTCATTTTTGGGTAAAGTAATGTCATCTTTTTGTAGCTGGGTTAGGTTTTGTTTTTTTTTCAAATAGAAAAATTTTGGGAAAATTTTTCTTTTTTTTTTTTTCCAATGGGTAAAGGATTATACACATGTCTTTTGGACTGATGTCCCTGTCCTGTTTTGTACAGTCACATGTCTGACAATACCTTCATCATCAGGATGAACATCAGTAATTCTAGCTAACTTCCAAAAACATTTTGGAAGCTTACTAGACTCATTTAGCAAACACAATTCCCCAATTTTAGGTGTTTTAGTAATTAGTTTGTGCTGCTTTTTCTCTCTTTCTCTTAAGCCCAATAGATATTCATCTCTCCATTTATTTTTTATAACCTTTAATTGATGGGATAAAGTTTTAAAGTTTTTTACAATAGATTTTTGATCATTAGAAATATAATTAGGATCAACAATTTCCCCTACATCAGTAGAAGAAACTTTGACTTCAGGAGTGGTTAAAAAATTATATTTTACAATATCTTGACCAAAAATTAATTTAAAAGGGGTAATTACATCATAAGAAGGGTCTTCTTTAGAGCTGACATAAGTTAATGGACGGGCATTAATTGCATGCATTATTTCTTTTACTATAGTGGAGAAATTACCTACTGAAATAGATCTCCCCATAAGTGTGGTTTAATTTACTTTAACTTGCTAAACCTATAATTTTATAATGATTGATGCTTCCAGTGAAGTACGCTAAAAATTTTCTATAATGAATGGTGCCCCCTGTGAGGTAAAGGTTTGGTACTGGAGTTTATGTTTGAGTCCTTTAATATTTCATAAAACTTTAAAATTTCAAAACTCTTTCGTCGGAAATAAAGTTCAAAATTTGAAACTAAATATTGGAGGTTACTATTTCATAATTAGGGATAGGTTAGCTTAGTTAGTTACTAAGTGGTAAAATTCCCGACTAATTTACGAATTACGAGTGGCGACGCAAAGACTACAAACCTTGTTTACATACTTAATAACGGACTGACGATTGACTTACTATTCTAGGTCTGTGTTAAAAGTAACGTTTAATTAAATAAATAATATTGTGATATATATAAAATTTGTGTATTACAATAAAAATTACAATAAAAATACTGAAAGGTATTTAAGTAAAAATAGTCCTGAAGTGTAGCAATATTGTTTGGGCCTATTCTTGTTAAGCGTAAGCCTTACTACTTTTGCCCAAATAGGCTATACGTATTAGGGCTGTAAAATTTGAGTAAACTTTAAAATTTTTGGAGCCTAACTATAGAGTTATAGGCCTACCTAATAACTTAATAGGCTTTGTGGACTTCCCATACTGGTTAAAACCAGATGGTCTGTATATAAAATGAAGGCTATTTAAAAAGCCTAATTTAAATTAAGGTAAACTCCCTTTATATAGTATTAAGGTACATATTTTTTTAGTATTAAGGATTTTTTTTTGTAGGCTTAAGGTTCATATTTTAAGGCCTATGTATTATAGGCTTAGGTAGTTGTCACAAGTGTGAAAATGGAGCATTTGGACATAAATAGCTCTGACATAGAAGAGTTTGCTGAATCTTCTGGCCCGTCTGAAGAATTACGAAATGTAATTAAGCTAACAAGAAAGCGGGGTGGTAAAAGGTCCGCTGTTACTAAAACTTTAAATAAATTAGTTCCTGCCATTAATACTCTATCCAATGAGGATAAATTAAATAATTGTTTAACATTGAAAAAAGTTAATAAATGATCTTGAATCTCTTAATGAGAGTATCACAGATTCCTTTGTAGCTTGTGAAGAATTTACGACTGAAAGACTTGAGGCTTTAGAGTCTAATAATGAGTATTATTATACTACCATTAATAAATATATTCAATTATTGAGTACAAATGTTTCTCAAAATACTTCTGCTTCAAATATACAATAGGCCAAATTGGAATAACTTTTAACATCAATAAATTTTCATTATCTCAAAACGAAATTTCCTCAATTTAAAAATTTTAACCAGTTTTACAACTTTTGAATTGAAATTTATGATTTCAAAACCAAGTTAATAGCTTATTTGAAACAGGGCACTTAAAAGAGCAATCCATCTGTTCAATAAATGTATCAAGATGTTCAGATACAGCCGTATATGAGGCTTGGAGCAATTGGAAGATCTTTATTGCTTCTCCAAGCGTCAAATTAATTTTCACTAATCAAAAGTTATTAACTGTGCCTAAAAAAGCTTCTAAAAGATCTTAATAGTGTTGATATCAATTTTAGCTAATTTGAATGCCAAATTCATCTTTTTAAACAATAATAAACTAACTATTGATTTATATGCAAATATTACATATAGAATAATGCTTAAGAATATAGAATTCATAACGTTTTAACCATACCTGTTGATAATAAGATAATTAATATCAATCATTGCCATGATTTTCGAAAAGTGTGCGCGTGGACTGAGGCTACACAAAAAACACTGTAAACGATCTAAGGAAAGTTTTAAAATCAAAAACCTGTTGAAATCTTTCAATGCTCTCTTCATTAAAAATGGATCTATGTAAAAATAACAAATGTAAGAATACAAAATCTACCAATCAGAGAAATGGAGCAGAGTTTCAGGTAAACATTTTTTATGAGGTGTAAAATCAAAAACTTCAGTCGTCACAGCCTCTTGACTATAATGACATGTAAGATTATGGCTCTCAAAATGGCACATACTATTCCGATTGGTTCCAGAATATGCCTACTAAGTCGCACAAACGAACCGCGAAACACATGGACCGATCGGTAATAAAAGAATTTGGGTATTGTCAAAAACATGTAGCAGGGTAAAAATCAGATGAGAAACAGTTGTACAATATCTGCTTGATCCTTGTCTAAAAATTGGTGCGTAAGAGAAGATCATTTTATATTTCTCTTGCTAAATTTTTAAAAAAAGAAAAAAAAAAAAAAAAGAAAAAATGTTTCATTTAATGTATTTTTTTTTATTTTTGAGGGAGTGTTGAAATTTTGAATGGTATCTAAATTAAATTCACTATATCATTCTCAAACTGGAATCCAGTCCCAAACCTATAATAGAAAGGTTTGAAATTAATAAAAATCTAACTATAAATGCATAACTTTAAAATTCATAGAATTGAGCTATAAAAGTATCCTCTGACGAAAAATGCTGCTAGCCTGATGCAGAATGGGGGGGGGGGGGAAGATCTATAAAATCTCAATTCATTTTGAGAAAGAGAAAAGAAAAAGTTGGGGGGGGGTGAACAGCTCTGTGTCTTGGCTAGGCCTTGTAATTTTCTATGAAAGCAGTCGACGAGAGAGTTTTGAAATTTTAAAATTTTATGAATTATTAAAGGACTCAAACATAAACTCCAGTACCAAACCTTTACCTCACAGGGGGCATCATTCATTATAGAAAATTTTTAGCGTACTTCACTGGAAGCATCAATCATTATAAAATTATTTATTTTTATTTAGCAAGTTAAAGTAAATTAAACCTCACTTATGGGGAGAGGTAAAGGAAGCAAATAATATTATTAAAGATAAAACAATATGCCTAAGCAAACTTCACTTACCTTAAAAAATAAAACTTGGAGACCAGCGCTCATTTTACCGCCAGTCCAGAATTGCGAGGAAGCATCGCATGTTAAGCCTTTTTTGCCGTATAGGTACTTCAATCGGATGAGGAGGAATCCCTCTTTAGAAAGACCATTCATCCAGGATATTGAAGAATAAAAAAAACATTGAGTCACTGCTTTCATAGAAAAAATTACAAGGAGCCAGCGGGAATCTACAAGAGCTGTTCAAACTTTTTTCTTTATTCCTTTGTGCTGGCGAAGAATGGACCATTGAGATTTTTTTAGATGGGTGTGTGCTTTTCCGCTTTTTTGGCATCAGCTAGGCATTTTTGCAGAGGCTATTTTATGAGCTCAATTTATGAATTTTAAAGTTTGATTATAGTTAGATTTTTTTAATTTTTAGATTATTTATGCTATGAGTTTGTTTGTATTTGAGAATGATATAGTGAATTTAATTTAGATACCATTCAAAATTTCAACACTTGTTTAAATAATTCTCAACATAGGAACAATAGGAATCATAAGTCATCCCGGATGCATCTCTGGAAGAGACTGTTGGTGCAGGGTACCTGGCGCAGGGGCAGTGGACCTCGTCCCCGATGATGGGGTGTCCGGGGTAGATAGAAGGTATATTATACTAATATATATATTATATAGTATATATATATATATATATATATATAATAATATATATTATATAATATATATCATATATAATATATATATATATATAATATATATTTTAACTAAATGAATACTATAGGGTAAATGCACAGCAGGTTGGCATACATGCATGGCAGACTACTTACTGAAGACTTGTTCAAATGGCGCTGCCATATGGTTGTTATATAGCACCAGACATGCATTTGAAGTGAGCAGTCTGCCATGCATGTACACCAACCTGCTGTGTTTTATCCTCTGTTATTTGTAAATTATATATATATATATATATAGTATATATATATATATATATATATATAATATATATATAATATATATATATATATATTATATATATATATATATATTATATAGGCCCCCTTATATAGCTGCTGTTTCCCGAATCTCTCT
>JABUQX010081806.1:0-18762 GCA_015478945.1 Trachelipus rathkii
AAGAGAGAGATACACTGAATGATACCTAACATGATCTTGATAGCAACTTGGTGATAATTGAATGTTTTTCACTTGTACAGCCTGTTCATTTAGAGTGAGCGCAGATTTTTTGTGCACAATGTTCTTGAGGTATTTGTCGTGATTATGGATGGTGTTTGTGGTTCGTAGGTGTAGTGAGTCTGAAATGATTTGTGTTAGTCGAAGCGTAGTTCTC
The DNA here is from genome assembly GCA_015478945.1 of Trachelipus rathkii. Lineage (NCBI taxonomy): Eukaryota > Metazoa > Arthropoda > Malacostraca > Isopoda > Trachelipodidae > Trachelipus > Trachelipus rathkii. Next base: position 215 of record JABUQX010081806.1, read on the forward strand.
TGTGGTCGGAATTTGATTGAGCGTTAACATGGGGATACTGAATCTTTCCCATTGTGTGTTCATGTTGGCTCAGGAGTATTTATGTTCGATTTGTTTGTCAATCGTTTCTGTTGTCAACGTTCGACTTGTTCTAATTCTCATACTGATGTTTAAAACATTGATAAAGGATTGCAAAATATTGCATAATTGAATAAGAAAAAAATATGAATTAACAAATGATACAAAATATGAGAACATAGGTCTACTTAATTAAACCGTTAAACTACAGAACTAATAATATTAACTATTTATCTCTATAATATATTATATATATATATAGTATTATAGCAGTTTATATATAGTAGTTATATTATAAGTATTATAATAGTAATGATATTAGTATATACTATATAGGTATAATTATTGGCTATTATATATGATATAGCTATTAGTATGGTAGTATATATATTAGTGAATAGGTGTAAGTAAACTACCTTTTTAACGTGCTTTATCCCTATGCAGGAGTATATTAGTATATATAGGTATATATATATTATATGATAGTTATATAGTATATATATATATACTATATATTGATAACTTCTAATTTCTGGTACTTAGATAGCTTATATAGGGAGGTATATTTATAGTAGTATTATGGTATATTATTAGTATTATTATTGTATTATTGTGGGTGTAGTATGGTAGTGAGGAAAGGTGGAGGTATTTTCGCTTATGAGAGCTTATTTAGGAGAGTGCGTTGTTCAGTCTTCCTGTCTATTGTCCCAAGAATGGGAGTTAGGTGGGTGACGAGCATCGGAAAAGAAAAGCACGTAGAAAGAAAAGACATAAGTCGTTAAAAGAAGAGCCAGCTTACCGCCTGCCCTCAGTACCATTAATTAGTGAAGAACTCATCGCAGTTCAGAAAATCCGACCCTATAAAGCTTCATGGGACCAGCGATGGGAGCCCTCACTATGATAGATCGTCAGTGTAAGGGTTCATCCATTGGCCCAGGTGGGCCACAACCAATCCGACTCCTACAATCCCCGCCGCCATGTCACTCCTGTTATATCACTTTTCTTCTCGCCTCAATACGCACTCACATTTCTCTCCTTCAGACGATTCGTTCACCGACCTCAATCCATTGTCTCTTCGGTCTCCTCCAGCCTGGTCGGTTCCCAACACACTCCTCACCCGCTATACATCCGCTTACCCAAGCCGACTATTCAATTCATGGGTGGTGTTTTTTTCGGTTCCTGTTGTTTTCTCTACGTATGAGCTCATACCAGTTCTTAGAGCATCAGCTTTCATTTATTCTCTCATTTACTCCTTCTTCTTTTCTACACCACACAACTCTCTAATACGGCTCATTCCTCATTTTATTTAATTCTTCTCGACAGCCTAGCATTGCCCCTAAGATTGTCATTTCGGAACACATTGAAAACCTCTAGCAAAGGTCTAATATTCTTATCCAGACATATATGTCTCACTACCATATCATATAAACACAGGTAACACATACCCTCATGTAAGACCCTAGCGCACTCTAAGACTTAGTCCGTAACATTCACGGCACTGATGTTAGAAATTGCAGACCAGCAACCTTCCTGCATTCAACAACTTTCTAACTACACTTCTGCTCGCGCGCGCTCTCATCCAAACATATAACCCTAAAATATTAAATCTCAGAACTTGTTCCAGCTGCTGCACCATCTAACATAACTTAACACTGAGGAGTGTCCTCACTCACAACCAATAACCTTACTCTTATCCACGTTTTTTACTTTCAAGCCCTCCTTTTACGAGCCGCCTGCCAAATCTCTCTAGATCCTGCGCCAAACTGCGCGCGGAGTCGCCACATCAGAACCAAATCATCTGCATATATAGGTAGGCAACCGCGGGCGGCAACTCATCTCCAGTTGTCGTCACATTCTAACGGAGCGCGAGTGTCCTATTGTCTCTCATCCTCATCTGGTTCGTAGATTTTCTTTCATGAACCCCATCCATATACAAATTGGAATAACCAAGGAACATAACACAACCTGTCTTACTCCGATATTAATCCTAAACCAATCACCATTGACACCATTTATTCTTACACACGCTTCACACTATTATCGTCATAACATACTTTTGATTCCATTCAGAAGCCTACCAACCAACGCCATAATCATGATAACACCTGCCATATAACTGCTTCCTTATCTAACTCTATCATAGCCTGTTTGCAAATTCCATAAAACCTAAAATACATTTATTCTTCTTCTCCCTCATCTTTCTCAATCATTTGTTTCAATGAATAGATTTGATCCCACATCCTCTAACACTCCTAAACGCACGCTTGTTCTTTCACCAATGCATGTCTTCAGTCACTCGAACGCACTCTTTCGACCAAATACCAGCATATACCGTTTCCTACAACACTCAGTAAACTTATTCCCCTATAATTTCTACGTTCCCCCTTTTCTCCCTTACCTTATATAAGGGTACTATTTACCGCCCTCCTCCAATCCTTTGAACTATACCCTCTATAAACGCTTTTATTCTTTCAACTTCAAGATCCAATCAATTCACCATCTCGCCGCCGTTCTTGATCATTTCACAGTAATTTCATCTATACCTGCAGATTTACCATTTCTCAACTTTTTTCACTCTACCCATTACCTCCTCCTTACTATAACCTCATCCCCAAAAATATGTATTCCTTCTTGCACCATCAAACCCACACACAATTCACTATCACTCTTCATTACTGTTAATATTGGGCAGATTCTCGAAGTGTTCTTTCCACACTCCTCTCACACCTACTTCATCAGTTACAAAAGCAAGCCATCCCTATTCATTTATTCTAAGCAATTCCCCTTAATTGCCATTCTGTAAACCTTTGTCCTGCGCTTGGGCCTTTCGCAGGAAAGAGCTTCTGAGTTCCCGTGTGTTTTTGTTGTAAGTCCCTCAGTCATGGCGTTCTCTCTGAAACTGGGTTGCATTTCTCTTGTTTTCTGCCTACGTATACAAGCGTTTAGTATTCTTTTTTACTCTCATTGATAATATCCAAGCATTCTTTTCTTTTGAGTGTCTTCACCATTTTGCTTTTGAGTAACGTGATTTCGGCGACGCTTCTTGTTACTCTTTAACGGCTTTCATCACTCTTCATTCCACCATTCACTGTTTACAATTCTACTTCCTAGCTTTATAGCACATCCACAATACTTCTTGCTTTGCACTACACAATTGCTTCCTTCATGTTGCCCCCAGATTTGTTCTAGTAATCGAACTTGTTCACATTTCGACCGTTTACTAGCAGAGCGCATCTTACATACTTATCCTTATTCTCCTGCTCACTTAACTTCTCACTCTTATTTTACGCCTACTTCCTTTCCGTATCACCTTCCTCTCCATCTAGCCCCCAACTAACTTAATTTTACAAAGAACAACATAATGATCCGAGAATCCCATTCCTAAACCCTAACTGATTAACAATCTAACACTACTTCAACATCTCTTCTCACCACACTAAACAATCATACTTTTCAACCTTTCGATACCAATCTCTACCTATCATTCGCAACTCTAGTATATCTTATGGATACTGCTTGTGTTTAAATTAAGTATTACTTACACACACATTCTGACAAGCATACCTCTCTCTCACAGAAATTCAATCACATTCCTACCATTCTCGCATTGTTCCGTCTCCGCACCCGCCAAAACCACCTGTTATAACCATTCCCTTTTCTTGATCACCTATCCAACCATGTAGGTCACCCTCACCCAACATATTCAATCTGAAGCTCCTACTCACGCCATCGAGAACATCATTCAGATTATCCCAAAAAATGGAACTCTCTTCAACGTTTCCCTCAAATGGACCATACGTCACAACCACAACAATAACGCTGACCTTTTTAAACTTAATTTTAACATTAGAAATCTAGGACTCACACACTCAAAAGTCTACCATAGCTTCGTACCACCAAGTCTCATCAAAATTGCAACTCCTTCTCTTCCTCTCTCATTCATTTCACACCAGCACACACACATTTCACATCACACCACTCAGTTTCAACGTTTCCTTTCATCTTGTTTCAGTCACAGCGAGCAAATCAAATTTGCTTTTCTAAATACATGCCATCACCTCTCTCCTCTTCTCCTCAACATTTATTCCTCGACATTCCATGTACCATACGAATTCATACAATTCGCCGAAAGTATAAGAAGGCGTTTACGCGATCCGACATTCTCCGAGGCCTGCATTAGCCTTCCTGGCAAGAGATAGATGGTAGTAGTCAGCCAACCCAACTATCACGTCCCTTAGTCGGCTCCTACGAAACACACGTAGGGCATACGATGTGGGCATTCTTTCTCCCCCACACACAGGGATATGAGTAGTAGGGATGTCTGTAAAGTGTTATCTAGAAGAGGGGTGTGTACTATAAATACATACAGGGGTGTGTACTATATATATATATATATAATTAATATATATTATATATATATATATATATATATATATATATATATATATATATATAATTATAGACATACATATATATATATCTTATATTTATATACATTATACTACTCGTCAAAAATTAACGCACCACTGGCTCATATGACGCTAACAGGTTACAGAATAGGACCAGAATGCTGTGTAACTTTATTATGTAAATACTTAACACCTGGACATCTTGGGAAACCGGAAGTAATAGTGTTGGGGTGTATAGGGTCCGCCATCGCTATAATTAGGGTAAATGACAAATCACGTAACTCCAGCTTTAGCGATTGGGGCAAGGTTTGGGGGGAAATGTTAAGTACATGGTTCAACACAGGTGCGAATTTTAAAACCGCTATAACCAAGGAAAGGATTGCGCGTCGACTAAACTTGATGAAGGCGCGTAAAGATTACTCACCCTCCGTGCCGAGAGGTACGGGTACCGTGAACTCGGTCGACGGTTTGATGTGGCGCAAACAAAGAGTACGAGGGTCGTGCAGCGGTACCATAACACCCAGGAGAACGCAAGTTGGCGGGGCCAGCGAAGGTCACGAGCCAAAAATGGCGTTGAAGACCGTTTTCTGCGTATGCGGGCCGTAAAAGACAGCCATACAACAGAAAAGCACCTTCTAATACAGCTGCAGGAGGTACATGGGAGCCGTATAAGTGATAATACAATATGCCGACGTCTTGCGGAGCATAATTTACGGCCACGAAGGCCGGCCATAGGACCACGATACACCAGAGAGCATCGCCGGCGCGACTAGCATTTGCGTGAGAACACCTACATTGGACTGTCGGCGATTGGACGAATGTGATGTTTAAGGTTGAGTCAAAAGTCGGTCTCTACACCTACGATCGGCGATTCAGAGTCTATCGACAACCTAATGAAAGGTACATGCAAAGTAATATCTCCGCAGGGTACATCGAAGGTATCCTTGACCCATATATCATGTCATATACCCCCCTGCATCGGTGGCTGATTCGTCCTAGTGCTTGACAACGCAAGATCATACAAGGTCAGATGTGTCACCGAATACAGTTCCGACCTAAACCCAATTGAACATTGTGGGACATGTTGAAACTACGGTTGCAACAGCTGCAACCACCGCCAGAAAAACTCCAGCAGCTTGGGCAGGCGATAGGTCGCATATGGGATCAGTTTCTGTGGAGGACATTCGGAATCTCATTGAGAGCATGCCACGACGGTGACAAGCCGTCATCTATGGCCAAGGTCCATAGACACGTTGATTAAGTAACACCATCCCACACAAACCCATTCACCCGGATAACGTCCACATTGAGAAAACGCATCAATCACATACAGGACCCATTCGCGAGGGCCCCCAGGGGATTCCTGGGGCCTCTAGACAATCTTATCACTATATAATGTGTTCCCGGATGCTATGTTATTTGCATAATAAAATTACACAGCGTTCTGTTAACTTCATATAAGCTAGTAGTGCGTTAATTTTTGACGAGTAATATATATATATAGTATATTATATTATATATATATATATATAATATATATAATATATATATATATATATATATATATAATATATATATATATATAGTATTATATATATAATCTCAGAGGAAAAAATGATAGAGGAGAAGAGGGAGAAGGTGATGGATGTATTTAGAAAGGCAAATTTGAATTTGCCTCGCTTAATAATTGTAGTGAAAGGAAAAAGGTGAATAAGTGGTGTGATGTGAAATGTGTGCGTGCTGGTGGGGAAGAGAATGAGAGAGAGGGAGAGAAGGAGTTTCAATTTTGATGAGTGACCTGTGGTACGAAGCTATGTGTAGAACTTTGTGTGTGGTGAGCCTAGAATTCTAAATGGTTAATTTAAGTTTGAAAAAGGTCAAGGTAATGTGTGGTTGTGACGTATGGTCCATCTGAGGGAAACGTTGAAGAGGGTACGAAATTTTGGGCTGATACGGATGATGTTCGGGATGGGGTTAGTAGGAGCTTAAGATTGCTAGTGTTGGGGGACCTGAATGGTTGGATAGGTGATCAAAAAAGGGGATGGTATAACAGTGGTATAACGGGTGGTTTTGGGGTGGCGGGAGAAAATGAAATGGTAAGGGAGTGTGATTGATTTCTGTGAAGAGAGAGGTATGTGTGTAAGTGTAATACTTTCTTAAACACAAGAGTATCTTCATAAGTATACAGAGTTGGTGTAGGTAGAGGAGGATGGTATCGAAGTGAAAATGTATGATTGATTTTGTGTTGGTGAAGAAAGGAGATGTTTGAAGTATGTGTTGGATGTTAAATCAGTGAGGGGTATAGCGATGGGATTATCGGATCATTATGTTGTTCTATGTAAAATTAAAGTTAGTGGGGGCTTGGTGGAAAGGAAGGTGATAAGAAAGGAAGTAGGGTAAAAATTAAGAGTGAGAAGTTAAGTGAGCAAGAAGAATAAGGATAAGTATTAAGAGCGCTCGCTAGTAAATCGGTTGAATGTGAACAAGTTGATTCTGAACACAAATCTGGGGGCAATGAAGGAAGCAATTGTTAGTAGTGCAGAAAGGAAGTATGTGGATGTTGTAAAGTAGGAAGTTAGAATGTTAACAGCGAATGGTGGAATGAGAGGTGATGAAGCGGTTAAAGGTAATAAAGAAAGCGGTGGTTGAATGTACATGAAAAGCAATGTGAAGTTTCAAAAGAATAAGATGCTTTGGAATTATATAAGGAGGAAAAAAAGAAATACTAAAAGTGTATACGTAGGAGAAAAAAAGAGGTTAAATGAACAGTTTGGAGGAGGATGAATGAGGACATACAAGGAAATAGGAAGCTCTTCTGGAAGGAAGCGCGAAAAGAAAAAGAAAGAGTCAGGGAAATCTTCACAGGAAAAAGAAAATATGAACGAATATTAATTTTTTGGAACTGTTTAAATGAGTGTGAGGGGAGTGTGGAAAAGAACACTTCGAAAACTGAACAATATTAACGGTAATGATGAGGTGTTAGTGAATGTGTGTGGGTTTTGATGGTGCGCAGAAGGAATAGGTATTTTGGGGATGACGTTATTGCTGTAAGGAGGAGGTGAATGGGTAGGGTGAGAAAGTTGAAGAATGGTAAATCTGCAGGTAAGGATGAAATTACTAGTGAATAGAATCAAAGAGCGGAGGCGAGATTGGTGATTGTTGGATTTGGAAGTTGTGTAATTAGCGTTTTATGAAGGGTATAGGTTCCAAGGGATTGGAGAGAGCGGTAATAGTACCCTCTGTATAAGGGTAAGGGAAAAAAGGGGAACTGTAGAAATTATAGGGAATAAGTTTATTGAGTGTTGTAGGGAAGGTATATGCTGTATTTTGGTCGAAAGAGTGCGTCGAGTGACGAGGGAATGATTGGTGAAGAACAAGGTTCGTTTAGGAGTGTTAGAGGATGTGTGGATCAAATCTTTACAATTGAAACAAATGATGAGAAAATAGGGGAGAAGAAGAATAAATTATATTTAGGTTTTTAATGGATTTTACAACAGGCGTATGTAGAGTTATAGGGAAGCTTTTATGGCAAGGTCATTAGTGATGAGAGTGGTGTTTGGTGGGTAGGCCTCTGAATGGAAATCAAAAGTATGTATGACGATAGTGAAGCGTGTGTAAGGAATAAATGGTGTCAATGGTGATTTGTTTAGGATTAATAGCGGAGTGAGGACAGGGTTTGTGTTATGTCTCCCTTGGTTAATTCAATTTGTATATGGATGGGTTTATGAAAGAATGAGAGGTGGGGGGGGGGGGAAATGGGGTTTGAATTGTGGGGAAAGGGAGGGGGTGGGGGGGGGCCTACCTATTGCTGTATGTGGATGATTTGGTTCTGTGTGGCGAGTCTGAAGAGAGTTTGAGAGGATTGGGTGGAGAGATTTGCAGGGTGTGTAAAAGGAGGGTTTGACAGTAAACGTAGATAAGAGTAAGGTTAATGGTTGTGAGTGAGGACAAGTCCTCAGTGTGAAGTTATGTTAGATGATGAGCAGCCTGGAGCAAGTGTCTGAGTTTAAATATTTAGGGTATGTGTTGGATGAGAAGGGAACGGATGATGCAGAGTGTAGTAGGAAAGTTGTGAATGGCAGGAAGGTGGCTGGTGCAATTAAATCGTTGGTGAATGTAAAGGACTAAGTCTTTGAAGTGCGCTAGAGTCTTACATGGGGGTATGTTGTTGTTACCTGTGTTATTTGTATGGTAGTGAGACTATGGTCTGGAATAAGAAAGTATAGATCTAAAAGTTGAATGTGTTCAGATGGACAAATCTTTTAGGGGCATGCTAGGTGTGAAAAGAATTAATAAAATGAGGAATGAACGTATTAGAGAGTTGTGTGGTGTGAAGAAAGGGGTAAATGAGAGAATAAATGAAAGTATGGTTGAGATGGTTTGGTCATGTGGAAAGGATGGAATGAAAGTCGGTTGGTTAAGCGGATGTAAGTGGTGAGTGTGTTGGGAACCGACCGCTGGGAGACCGAAGAGAAGTGGATTGAGTGGGTGAACGAATGTCTGAAGGAGAGATAATGGTGAGTTGGTTGGCGATGTGGCGAAGATGATTGATAGGGGCGATTGATAGGTATGTGTAGATAGTGGGCGGGGGTTGTGTTTGGTGTGTATTATGGGGATGGTTTGTGCCCACCTGGCTAAGGGGATGAACCCTTACATGACGATTTACCAATAGTGGAGGTCCGTCGCGGTCCTATGAAGCTCTAGGGGGTGGACTTTCTGTCTGTGACGAGCTTCTCACTAATTAATGGTACAGAGGGGGTGGTAAAGGCTGGGCTTTCTTTTCGCACGTTTGTCATGTTCTCACTACTGCTTTTCTTTTCTGATGCTTGTACAGCACCTTACCCCCAATCTTGGGGCAAAAAGGAGGAAGGTGAAGAAGAAGAAGAGATATATATAGTATATATCGATATATATATATATCATATATATATATAATATATATATATATAGTATATATATATATAATATATAATATATATATATTATATATATATAGTATTTAATATTATATATATTATTTATATTTACCGGTCTTATAATATATATATATATATATATATATATATATATTATATATATATATAATAATATATTATATATATATATATATATATATTATATATATATATTATATAATATATAAGTATATACTGTATATTTATTAATATAAGAAATTGTTTGTTCTTACCTATTTTATTTTCAGTATTTTGCAGAAGAAAATCTGTGATATGAGGATAAAATCCACGACGATGTGGGATTTTAAAAGAACCTTCTTGCTCTCTATTCTTTTTCGAAAATGACGAGTACGGTTGTGTAATTCTTTGTCCAAGTACCTTTCTCCACACATGGTGCACTGCTCTCCTCGATGTAAAGAATTTTTCATTTTACCATTTTGTCTGTAAAAGAAAAAAAAATTAATATAATGGTCACAACTGTTAAAAGGTAATTAAAGAAATTTATTTATAAAAATTTTTTTGAATATAATTTAATGAACAATAGTAAAGAATAAAAAGTCAAAGTTATCTACAAGCTATTTGAACTTCTAATAGTTATAACTTAGTGTTTTGTTATTTATTACATCTAAAAGAAAAGAAGAAAATGAAGAATATAGAAAATTTGCCTCCTCCATATCAAAAGTTTACCACTGACACAATAATTAGGTAACCTAAGTTATTCAAATCAATACCTACAAACTTTTTAAAGTTAAGTATTGATTCAATATCATAATCGTATAAAATCCCATTAAAAAATTATTTACAAAAAAAAAAAGCATCAGGAAGTAAATACGTCATTAGTGTGACATTTGGAGACCTCATAACTTTTTTCTGGCTTGTATTTCGAATTTTCTTTACAACGTTTTGCATTCTTTACAGATCATTTCAAACATTTCGTATAAGTGTTTTATTTTTTTTTTTTTTTTTTTTTTTTTTGTTAATTTCCTCCACAGATAATTTTAACAAATATTAAATTTGGAGGTCTATTATCTCATATTTAGAATTTTTAATAGCAATAATCTCGCTTAAGATTAATAAATACATTATTTCCTAACAATCTAGTTAAAAAAACTTTAAATAAATAAAAATTAAAAAAAAATAATACAACTGAACCCAACTTTATCTTAATTTTTTTCTATTCTCTATTCAACAATATCCAACAAATCAATATATATATTAAATTCAATTATCTTTCTGTAGTTAAAGGCTAGTAACTCATTTAGTGTCAGCTCCAGATTGCACCCTTATATAAGTAATAATACAATTCTCCAAATATTTTATATCGTTACATTATTCTCTATGAGTTCTCTTTAAAAATAACAAAATTAATTAATTTTTATTATATATAACTAATTTCTCCAATAAGTAAAACGTTTAACTTTCCTCCTCTAAAATTTTACACAAATTTCCTCAAAACTTACCCAATAACTCCTTACTATAACTCAACTATAACTCCTTATACAATGACTCTCTTGACTTCTATCATTAACTTTCAAAACACAAATCTACTAAGCCATCATATTATATTTTAAGAAAATAACAAAAAACATCATCATCATCATCATCATCATCATCATCATCATCATCATTATCATCATCATCATTACATGAGGATCATTTCCTAATTTACATTCGAAGTCTTCCTACTTCAAACATCTCATTCTTTATCAACATAAAAAGACAAATATTAAATAGATTTATACTTGCGAATGTTTATTTCCTATCTTAAAAATATAAATAAATCAAAAGCACAACTGAATTTTTATCAATTCTATAGTTCTTTAATAATAATAATAATAATAATAATAATAATAATAATAATAATAATAATAATAATAATAATAATAATAATAATGATGATAATGATAATGATAATGATAATGATAATGATAATGATAATGATAATGATAATGATAATAATAATAATAATAATAATAATAATAATAATAATAATAATAATAATAATAATAATAAAAGTAGTAGTAGTAGTAGTAGTAGTAGTAGTAGTACTAACCTTCTTAAATTTTCAACTTTCATCATACCGTTAATAGGAATATTATCAATGAAATTCAATATTTTTGGACTTTCTTTGGAAACGTTTTTAATATTGTCTTTATTCTTTCTGAAATTATCTTTTAAATATTTCTTTCTTGGATCATTTTTAATATTATCTTCTTTATTTTTCTCCCCTTTCTTTAAGCCTCCAATTAATCCGGATTCTACCAGTCGATCTACCAAATCATTAACCACTTCAGGATTTGTGAGAAGAGGAGGAGACTCTTTAGGAATGGCTGTCTTAGGAGGTAGGGGTGGTGGTGGATAAGGAAACAATGGAGGGAACTGATTATTATCCGTGATAATAGATTGTATAGGTGGTGGATTACTTGGGAGTTCTGAATAGCTAACAGAAGACTCTGAAATTTTATTAATGTTGCTTGGATGTGATGGAGGTAAACCATGCAATATATGTTGAGAAGTGTTTACTTGATTATCTCTGATAACGGGATGTATATGTGGTGGATGTTGAATATTATTTGGAAGTTCTAAGTAGCTAACATATGGTTCCGAAACTTTATTACTGCTTGGATGTGATGAAGGTAAACCAGGCAATATATGTTGAGTATTTACTTGTTTATCTCTGATAACTGGTGGCTGTATATGTGGTGGATGTTGAAGATTATTTGGAAGTTCTGAGTAGCTAACATAAGGCTCTAAAACTTTATTATTGTTTGGATGTGATGGAAGTAAACCAGGCAATATATGTTGAGAAGTATTTATTTGATTATCTCTGATAAGGGGTTGTATAGGTGGTGGATGTTGAAGGTTATTTACAGGTTCTGAGTAGCTAACATAAGGCTCTAAATACTTTTTTATTGTTTGGATGTGATGGAAGTAAAACCAGGCGAATTATATGCATGAGAAGTATTTATTTGATTATCTCTGATAATGGGTTGTATAGGTGGTGGATGTTGAAGGTTATTTACAGGTTCTGAGTAGCTAACATAAGACTCTAAAACTTTATTAATGTTGCTTGAATGTGGTGGAGATAAACCAGGCAATACTCGTTGAGAAGTCTTTGCTTGAGTCAAAGAAGGTTCAGAATTTTGAGGAAAAGTATTAACTCTGCTGTTAGCATTAACTGCGGAGTTCAAATTTACTGGAGTTACATTCTGATGGGAAATATTTGTAGGAGTTATTGTTGGAGGAGGAACATTAAATATTGATTTAACATTTGCAAGAGGTGGAGCTGCCTGAGAAGTTTTAGCAGGCTTTGCGTTACCATTTACAAGCGAGGGTTCCTGAAGAGGGCAATTTAGAGAAGATGGGAAATCAGGTGCTCTATCAACTCTTACATGACTGAGAACATTCGGATGATGATTTGGAACTAATAAATCTTCGTTATCCATTCCTCGAACTTTAGTGCTCCCAGGAACAACAAAAGAAGGAAGATTTGAAAATCGGAGATATTTACGTGAACCTTCAACTAAAATACAAATTGGGAAACCTCCAAACTCAACAGGAATCTTAACTCCATTGATATTTACTTTTTGAAAAGCACTGATAAATTTTATTACACATGACTTTCCTTCCAACATAAATATCTGGGGTTTGGCATCCAAATAGAGTTTTGCAACTTTATTTGAGTCAACTGTTAACTCAACAGATCCAAGAAGAAATTCTGTGTTTATATTTTGCCCAAAAAGGACCTTAGGAGGTCTGCCATCAAGACCAATTGTTCTATTTTTACCAGCATAATGAACAGTAATAGGGTTTCCTCCGAAGAAGCACCGATAACCTTTTCCATCTAGCACAAGTTCTTGAGAAGGAACACCCAATTTTACTCTGTGCCATTCTCCATCTGCTTGAAAATCACGATAATCTTCGCCTATACGCATGGGTAAACTATATTCCCCATTGTCAAAAACAATATTACACTGTATCGACTCGAAGGATATGGTATAAGGTTTGTCCCATTCCATTAAAATAATGGCTTGCTCACCATATGTACGTATCTCTCGTGGTTTACCATCAATGTCAATTGTCTGTGTTTGAGACTCACACTTAATAATATCTAAAAGTTTGTCAGAGACCCTGGGAAGTTCGACTCCATTGTAATTTATATTTCCTGTTTTAGAAATACTTTTGATACAATAATTAGGAGGACTCGTCCTTTGTCTTGGTGAATCATTATTGTAACTACCTCTTCGCCATGAGTCTATGCAATTTGATCCTTGATCTGAATATTTTTTACCCGTATATACGAGTATATAATATATATAAATATATACTTATATTTTTATATACTATGTTTATAGATATATATATATATATATATAATGTATATATTTTTTTACTCTATATATATATATATATATAATATACTATATATATATATATAAAACTACCTTTAACGTGCTTTATCCCCTATTAAGAGGGTAACAGGACCACAGGGAATCGAACTTTAAGGCTGGCTATCCAAAACCAGCGCCACCAACATTTCTCAGTCGAGTTTTAATTCTGCCCGCCAGGTAGATGAAAACTCCAACTGCTACCGAGGATCTTGAACCAGCTCGTCCTCTCGTATGAGAGTCGGCGACTAAAGTCGCAACGTATTACAGAGGAAAGTGTAGGCGTGTTAGGTGTTGAAAAGAATTATAAAATGAGAATGAACGTATTTAGAGAGTTATGTGGTGTGAAGAAGAAAGCGGTAAATGAGAAATAAATGAAAAACTGAGATGTTTGAGAATGAAAGATGGATGATAGTCGTTGTTAAACGGTATGCCTATAGTGAGTGCGAGTTGTGCTGGGAATAGACCGCAACGAGAACGAGAAAAAAGTGGATGAATGTCAGTAAACGAATTCCGAAGAGAGAAATTAGTTTGGCAGAGGCGCAGAATAAAGTGGCATAATAGGGAGTGAATGGCGAGGTTTTTTTGAGGGGTATGTTTGTGCCCCCAACCTGCCAGGGGCTATAACCCAACACTTGACGCATATGCATAGTAGGTCCGTTCTGTACCCAGTGAAGCTCTAACGCGTTTTCTGACTACGCCGATCTCACTAATAAGTATAGAACGGCGTAAAGGATGCGGCTTTCTTTTCGACTTCTGCAATGTATTCTTCTTACTACTCTCTTTTCCGATTGCATAACAAGACAAAATAAGTCTTGGCGAAAAAAAAGGAAGTTTGAGATGATGAGATAATTTATTTATATATTTATATATAATAATATATTATTATATATTATATATTATATATATATATACTATATATATATATATATATATATATTAATTAATATATGTATATATATAACTATTAATATATATATAGGTATATGAGGAACATAGGAGTTGTTGAAGTATAAGTTGGATGCTTTTTAATCATGTGAGGTTTAGATGTTGGGGATTATCGGATATATGTTTTCACTATGTAAAAATTAAGTTATAGTGGGCGCGTTGATAGAGAGAAGATGAACGAAGGAAGCTGCGTTAAAATTAAGAGTGAGAAAGTTAAGTGAACAAGGTAATAAGCATAAGTATGTAAGAACGCTCGCCAAGTAAATCAGTGAATGTGAACAAGTTGAAAAGCTGAACAAACTTGGAAGCAAATGAAGAAGCAATTGTTAGCAGTCCTGCAAAAGAAAGGTATGTGGATGTGCTAAAGTAGGAAGTAAGAATGTTTAACAGTGCAGTTGGAAATGAAGAGATGATGCAAGGGGTAAAAAGTAAAAAAGAAGCGGTGCGTTGAATGTACTAAAAAGCAAATGATGAAGTTTCAAAAGAAAATGCTTGGAATTAGTATAAGGAGGAAAAAGAAATACTAAAAAGGATGCATTCGTAGGAGAAAAAGAAAAGGTAAGATGAACAGTTTAGTAGGGAGATGATGGGACCTACAAAAGGGTAGAAAGCTCTTCTGTGAAGGCAAAGCGCGAAAATTTAAAATGAGAATAAGGGGGAACCTGCTTAGATAATGAATAGGAGGTGTCTCTGTAACTGCATGAAAGGATGTAGTGCAGGCGCAGTGTGGAAAGAACACTTCGAAAATCTCATCACATTGCTAATGGAAAGAGGTATAGTGAAGTGTGCTGTCGTTTTGATTTGGTGCACCAGAAGGAATAGGTATTTGGGATGAGGTTATAGACAGAGAGGTAATGTTAGTAGTAGAGGAGAAAGTTGCGAGAATGGTTTAATCTTGCAGGTATAGATCACAATTACTGTGAAAAAATCAAAACGGAGCGCGCATATGGTGATGATTGGATCTGAAGTTGTGTAATAAAGCGTCTTATGGAGGTTATAGTCCGAAAAAACTGGAGGAGAGCAGTAATATAACCTTATATAAGCGGTTAGGAGATAAAGGAACTGTAGAAATTATAGGAATTAGTTTATATGAGTATTGTAGGAAGATAAATTAGCTGGTATTTGGTCGAAGAGTGCGTCGAGTACTGAAAACTGATTGGTGAAAACAAGTGCTTCTTAGAGGGTAAGAGGATTGTGGATCAAACTTTTACATTTGAAGCAAATGATGAGAAAATGAGAGGGAGAAGAGAATAAATTGTATTTTAGTTTTATGGATTGGCAAACAGGCGTATGATTAGGCGTTAATAGCGGAAGCTCTATGCTTTGTGTTTGTATAATGCGTCGTTGGTGTAGCTTTTTAAAGAATCAAAAGTATGTATGTCATAGTGAAGGTTGTGTAAGAATAAATGTGTTCATAAGTGATTGGTTAGTATTAATAGCTGAGTGACGCAGGGTTGTGTGTTGTCTCTTGTTATTCAATTTGTATTATGGATGGCGGTTATGAAAGAATTAGAGTGGGGGGCAGAAATGTGTTAGAAATGATGGCAGATGGAGACGAGCTGGAGGTGCCCTAGCCTATATATGCGTATTTGTTTCTTTGTGGCGAATCTGAAAGAAGAGTTGAGAGATTGTAGAGAGAATTTGCATGCGTGTGTAAAAGAGGGTTGAAAGTAAATTAGATAAGCAGTAAGGTTATGGTTGTGACGAGCAGAGCTCAGTGTGAAGTTATGTTAGAGGTGAGCAGCTGGAAACAAGTATCGAGTTTAAATATTTAGGAGTGTTGGCTATGAGAAGGGAACGGATTGATGCATAGGTAAGTATGAAGTTGTGATGGCAGGAAGGTAGCTGCGTGGCGATCGCAATTTAAAACTCGTTAGTGGATGTAAAAGGCACTAAGTCTGATGCGCTAGGTTCTTGCATGAGGTATGTTGTTACCAGATGTCATATTGATTAGTGAGACTTTATGGTCGGGCAAAAGAAGTATAGATCTAAAGAAAAAACTTCAATGTGTTCAGATGGAACAATCTTAGGGCTCTAGGTGTGAGAAGAATTGATAAAAAAAAATGAGTGAATGAACGTATTAGAAGTTGTGTGGTGTGA
Source organism: Trachelipus rathkii (assembly GCA_015478945.1). Taxonomy (NCBI): domain Eukaryota; kingdom Metazoa; phylum Arthropoda; class Malacostraca; order Isopoda; family Trachelipodidae; genus Trachelipus; species Trachelipus rathkii. Next base: position 17,072 of record JABUQX010081806.1, read on the forward strand.
AGAAAAAAGGGATAAATGACGAGAATAAATGAAGTATGTTATGGTTTGGTCATGTGCGAAAGCATGAATAATAGTCGGTTGGTTAAGCGAGATATAGTGGTGAGTGTGTTGGAACCGACCCGCTGAGACCGAAGAAAAAAGTGGATTAAAGTCATGTAAGAATGTCTAAAGGAGAGAAATGCGAGTTTAGCAGAGCCGAGAAGAAAAGTGCATGATAGAAAAATGCGGGAGGTGTAAGGGTATGTGATGCGCCCACCTTGGCCAAGGAGAACCCACACTGCACAGTTAGCATAGTGAGGATCCGTCGCCGTGGTCTCATGAAGCTCTAGGGGTGCATTGTCTGGATTGCCGACGAAGTCTTAACAAATTAAGCCGTACAGAGGCGGGCTAAGGATGGGCTTTCTTCGACTTTTGTCATATTCTTCTACTGCTTTTCTTTTCCGCTGCATACACGGACCTTACCCCAAGTCTTGGGGAAAAGAGGTAGTAAGAAAAAAAGATATATATATTTATATATATATATATATATATATGTATAGTATAACTATATAGTATATATATATATATAACATATAATATATATATATACTATATATATATATATATATATATATTATATAGTATATATATATATATATAATATATATTATAATATATAATGTACTGAGAGCGGCGTTAAGCTGGCTTTCTTTTCACTATATGTCAGTTCTCCTTACTGCTTTTCTTTTCGATGCTCGTTACGCACCTTACTCCCATTCTTGGAAAATAGAAGGAATAAAGAAGAAGAAAATAGATATAATATATATATATATAGTATATATATATATATACATAATATATTATAGTATTATATATATATATATATATATATATATATAGTTATATATATATATATTTCTTTTCTTCTTTCTTTCTTCCACCTCCTCTTTGCCCCAAGATTGGCGGTAAGGTGCTGTACAAGCATCGCGAAAGAAAAGCAGTAGAGAACATGACAAACGCGACAAAGAAAGCCCAGCCTTACGCCCCCCACCCCCTTTTTTTTTTTCTGTACATTATTAGTGAGAGCTCGTCGCAGTCAAAGAAATCCACCCTAGAGCTTCAATGGGACCGCGACGGACCCTCCACTATGGTAAATCGTCAATGTAAGGTCATCCCCTGCCCAGGTGGGCCACAAACCATGCCCCATACAAAACCCCCGCCATTCTCTTCCTATCATGCACCTTTATTCTCGGCTCCTCTGCCCAAACTCACATTTCTCTCCTTCAGACATTCGTTCACCGACTCAATCCACTTCTCTTCGGTTCCCAGCCGGTCGCGTCTCAACACACTCACCACTATTACATCCGCTTAACCAACCCTTTACTATGCATTCATCCTTCCACGATGACCAAACCGCATCTCAAACATTACTTTCATTATTCTCTCATACCCCTTTCTTCACAACCACACCACTCTCTAATTTAACGTTTCATTCCTCTCTTTAAATTCAAAATTCTTCTCACCACTAGGCAACCACCCCTAAGATTGTCCATCTGAAAAACATTGAAACTTAGGATCTATACTTCTTATTCCAGACCATAGTCTCACTTTACCATACAATAACACAGGTAACAACATACCCTCATAAAAACTAGCACACTCAAAGACTTAGTCCTTTGCATCACAACGATTAATCACCAGCCACATCTCCT
>JABUQX010081807.1:0-17500 GCA_015478945.1 Trachelipus rathkii
GTAGTTCCTTTTCAGATTAACGAGTATCTTTTCCAACTTGTAATATAGTTTCAACACATTCTACACTTCTGTACACCCCCATCAGAATAGATTGTGAGGTAAATTTCTCTATGTCCGTATTTAACATTATCATTTCACAAATCCTACGTTCGTAGCCTCTCTTTCAAGCGTGGTATAGGATACATTTAGCCACAGTTGAAATCCGAGAGTTTATTATCAGGATGTAAATCCAACGAGGCTGAAGAAGGCAGAGTTATATAAAATGATCTACACTCTCCATGATTTAATGACAACTGAATAATGATTCTTAACTTCACTTGCTTTTATATAAGTATAAAAACTTGGCAGGATATCCCCTTCATTTCACAAGTAACTGCTTATTTTTTTCCTTACCTCTCGTAGCTAATATTTCTTCAATTTTTATATTTATGAATTACAGGATTGAACCTTACTTTTTGTATTCCTGTTTATAAAATCCGCCTTTTTTTTTTTCACCATTTAAATATTCCAGATAATATAACTTTAAAACTATCACGACTGAATGGTTGGATATGACTTTAACAAACCTTCCGTTAGTCCAAATCTGGCATTCACCTACTTCCCCTTCTCCACATTTCTGCTTTTTTCTTTTTTTTTCTTCGAAATTTTACATAATCTTTTACCTTTATTCCTGAATTATCTTTTATTTGTTTTCCTTTTTTCACCCATATACGCCATACGGCCTCTAGTTTTTGACATCTCTAAAGGATTTGACTTTATAGTTCTATGGTACGACCTGTTATAAGAATAACTAGATCGTCCAGTATTCAATATATTTAAAAGTATTCATTTAGTAATATCTATGCATGCGTTCTTTAATAGAACGGCGGGACTCTTTCAACTATTGCCGCTTTGTTTACGGAAAATGTATTGTAATAGCTTATTCCATACTCAGAGAATCTCCTGATACTCTCGCCCCTTGAATTCCATTCCTGAATTCCAAAATGATTTATGTGTTCTCCGCTCGTCCTCTATAATTCAAGTACAGCTTCGGCAACTGTAGCTGATCTTCTTATCTTTTAAAGCTTTTAACCATAAGTAACTAGAGTATACGTCAATTGTAAAAGTATATATTTTGAAAACCTTCATTATAAAGCTGTATTTAATCATTTCCGCTAAATCTAATTGCCATACACTATAAAATCTTTAACTTATTATTACGGGTGAGAAATTTTCTTTCTATACAGGTTTATGTAGAGTAATGCCTCTTCACCCTCCTAAATATGCTTTCAACTCTTTTTTCTCATATACTTTAGGATACCTTAAATGCAAAACGCTAGTGAAACCCCCAAAGACTATTGGGTTCCCTCCAGACTTTGAAGTAATACTTATACCACACCTACCATCCTATCGCCTCCATAGTTGTCTACTTTGACACACGTTTAAGCGATACTAAATATATATATTATAATAATATATATATATATATTATACTATAATAATATATAATATTAATATATATATATAATATATGATACATAATATGAATATATACATAATATATATATATACTATTATATCATATATATATATTAATACTTTGTCAAAAAATGTATATTAGTCACATATGATAAAGGAAAGAGAAAAAATGATTAAAATAACATTCTATTTTATACACAAACATTGAAACAGCTAAATAAACTAATATAATATATATAGTATATATATAGACTATTATATAATATACTATATATATATATATATATATCACTATTATATATATATACCTCATTACTACACCTATATAGGTGCAATATATATATAATCTATTTAGATACTAATAATTTATATGATAATGTCAGTAAATTCACGATTGAATCCAACTATGCCTGATTATAAGGTGTTATTTTCTTGTTCGTCCCTCTGGTATAAACACGTTTAAAATTTATGCTGATGCGTAAAGAAGTGCCTGAATGGACTTGAATCAGGTCTTGACGTAACGGGGATATTATCTAAGTCTGTCTATCGCGTTTATTTAAGATTTAAACTTCTGGGCAAACATTAAGTTCTGAAGTTCTGCTTTCGCATATCATTCCATCCTTCTTTACAGGAGCTCTTTCTTCCATACGGTGAGATCGATCAGCTATCAAGTCCCAGCCAATATTTGAGCCTTTAACTCATTTCATCAATCATATACCGATCTGCCCTGCTTATCATCAAAGTTAATTGGTCTTTTCACAAATCATTACTATAAACGCTATTCCTGATTATGCTGAATTCCTGGTACTAATCTCTCTAGAGGCATATTTTTAAATATTTATCTTCATTTGTTCCACTTCAAGGGTTTGTACCTTCACTTAGGGGAATAGTCTACATCATATCGGTTAGCGAATACGTAGGGGATGGATGTAGATGCAAGTCTTAAGATCTACTCAATTTTTGTTATGACATCCTCGGTACTAAGACGGTCGTTTCTCACTGGACTGTTACACTCTGAATTAATATCCTGTACACTTCTTCTACAGTACTTTGGTTATCTGCTTTCAACTCTTCAGGATTCATTAAGCTAGGAGGTAGACCGGCTGCTGGAAAGCATAATGTATTCGTTCACCAATATAAAGGAATTCTGTTGGTGAGCAACTATGGTGCTGCTGATGCTTGAAAAGTGTTGTAATGTACCAATGCATTGGGCTAGTAAATATTTGCGTGTCATGGGCTGTGAAATTGATAGAACTTGAATTGTGGATTTTGCACAGTGTGCGGCAATAACTTGCCATATTGAGGTTGTGAATGATAGAATCTGAGGAACTGGATTCTGTACAAATGCTGTATTATTATATAGGAATTTTTCTACTATAATTATATGAAGACCAGCAACCTTCTTCATTTATCGGACAGAGCGACTGATTATCAGGGGAGACTATAACGGGGACAAGAGAATGGCAGGAATACTCTCCTCCTCTCTAGTTAGTAACTTTCTTTTATATTTTTCAAATTTTTAATGTTCTGAGGGAGGGTTTTTTAATGATGTTTCTATAGACGTAGTTTTACCTTCTGAGGCCTGTTTAAAGGAACATTCCTTTATAAGACTAAACAGTACTTCACATACACACTGGATAAATTTCTCATCCTCACTAATTAGTTTACTTTTTTCCAGATGGTTTTAACTTTTTAAATTTTTTATGAGAGGTAAATACTTTGCAACTAGAGCACTCATTTGCTTAATTACAGCTATGTATACAGGTTCTATGCTCATAGGCAGACATGTTGGTACGGCAGCAGCGCGATTCTGTGCGTGTTTTTGGGTAGAAGTTCACACAATCAAAATAACCGTGGGACAGAATGCTACGACTTAACTCCCTCTTATATATACTTCACTAGTAACTCTTTCATTTGAAGGGGAAACATCTTGGAGTTTGCCAATACGATTAAATTTTGACTCATGTCTTCTTCTCTGGTCCAAAACAACAGTAATACTGTGTGTTTAAAGAAACACTTCAGCATATGCTTTGGCTTTGAATGAAAAAATATTCGCTCCTTATGAAGAAACACAGAGATGTATTTAGATGGTTGATGAAATAAACTGTTGAACGCTACTGCTATTCCCAAATTTCTAATTTGTGCATTTAAATCATCTAAACAATAATTTTTAACTTTCCTTGTATATTGTCCAGCGACCTAATATCGTATATGCCTTTGTGAAATTGAATAAACGATCTGTTATATCTTTAAATTTTTCCTGATAAAACATTTAAAACACCATATTTTTTACAGGTGTCTTGTTCAAAATATCTCCATCTTTCCTTTAAAATATTAACTAATAGAAAGGTTTACCACAGCCTGTCGGCCCAGCTACAAACATGTAGCCGGACTTCGGAACGAAAATTTCTCCACATCCATACTCGTTAAGGTGTAATAATGAAATAATGAGATAGATTAAAGCTGCTGAAAAGCAGGTAAAGTAACATGTTTCTTAATAAAAATATTGCGTAACTAATTTTAAAACATAAAATGTTTATATCAATCAGAAAAACTCTTGTGTGTTTTTTATTTTATCAATACAAATTAAAAACAAAAATAAAAATAGGAAATAATAAATAAAAGAGTAATAAAAACAAAAATAAACATAATATAAAAGGAAAACATAATGTTAATAAATAATGAGTTAAAAACAGTAAAGCAGGAAAAGTTAAGCAATAAAGCAGAAATTAAAGCAGCTAAAACAGAAACTTAAAGCAGTAAAGAAAGAAATTAAAGCAGTAAATAGAAAGCTAAAGCTGTAAAGCAGTAAAACAAAATGTTTATTAATCCCTGAGGTGTTAGGTAACACCTTATTGATTTACTGATTTACTGCTTTAAGGTTAATGAAATATATGAATTAAAGCAGTAAAGCAGAGAGTTAAAGCGAGTGTGAGAGCGAGTGAGAGTTAAAGCAGCTAAAGCAGAGAGTATAAAGCAGTAAAGCACGTAAAACAAAAGCATTATATAATCCCCTAGGTGTTACGGTAGAATAACACCTCTATTGATCCTTACTGATTTACTGCTTTTATATCAGTTCTGTAAAGTATATTGTTTTTAATAAAATTTCGTACATTTGTTAGTGAAAAATGAATGACTCATATATATTTGAAACGAAGATTCTTTGAATAGTTTACATTGACATCATATTTTTCGTTCACGCGCGAATTTTGCGTCTGCGGCGCACGCGACGGGGGAGGGGCGGGGGGGGGCGGGAGGGGCAGGGGGGGGGGGCTGGGGGGGAGGAGGGGGGGGATTTCTACGGGGGGGGGGGAAGGGGGGCGGAACAACAGGCGGATTACCGCGGGGATATGGCGCCTGCCGGCGCACGCGGCGCGGTTACGCGAAATATTGCCGCCTGCGGGCGCTACCGCGGCTGCGGTCGAATAATGCGCCTAAAGGCGCCACCGCGGCGCGTTTACGGACGCGGGTCTACCTGCGGACGCTGGACTCTGAAACGTATTGCGGTCACTGTCTCAACTGCGTAACTCTTTAGATATATATATTCTGTCATGCTATGAGTGTTATAAAAATACTAACTCGTAGTAGGAATCATTCTGGGTGGTGTGTAGTTACACCTTTCCTCGATGTTATAACTCTAGGGGTAGACACCCATATTCTAGGCTCATTCTAGGCTCAGGGGAGGTCAGAAATGGCTTGAAAAAAAGTGGCACTCAATTGGCACTATGTGGCAACTCAACTTATGGCACTATGTGTGGCCACTCACTTTGGCACTCATTGGCACTCACTTGGCACTCATTGGCAACTCATTGGCACTCACTTGGCACTCACCCTGGCACTCACCTGGCACTCATCTCTATCACTCACCTAGACACTAATAAGAACTTCCCTAGGCTACTTGCTTACGGTAGTCGGAACCAATAAAGCCATCCAAGTTAGCGTGGGTCAAAATTGACCCATGGTATACGCAAGCGTCAAGGCTGAAATATCATGGGTTCAAACAAGGTTAAGGACACAATGAAAGGCTAGTCCCTAAAGGAAGTAGAGAAAATTTTCCGTGGGTCGTCAAAATTGACCCGGCACGACCACAAGGCCGTTGGCAGTTAAATGTAATATCATTAGTAATGTTTTTTTTTCGTGTATAAGTGTTCATATGAATGTGGTATATAAGTTGTGTGTGTTGTATAAAGGTAAGTGTGTGTGTGGTGTGTTATATGTTAAGGTGTGTGTGTGTGTGTGTGGTGTGTGTAATTGATGATGGTTGGTGTAGTAGGTGTTCAAGTTAGGATAAATCCATACATGCGTTCAAGTTAGGAACGAAATAGGTGACGGGTGGGCCACGAGGGGGTAAAAAAATTAGCGTGGGCAAAAACTGACCCATGGTATCTGTCAAAATTTGGAGCAAAGAGGAAAGACAAAAAAGGTTAAGACATCAAAAAATAGGGCTAAGCCCCTAAATGAAGAATCAAAAATTACCGTGGGCAAAAATTGACCATGGTCGAAAAATTAGGGGCGAAAATAGGGGTGCAATACGTACAACGGTTGCTTATCGCAACCGTTTGGCGCAACCCTTCTTCGAAGGGTTGCCAAAAGATCAGGGTTTGCCGAAAAAATTGGGGTTGCCAGGAAATTTTTGGGTTCACAGGAAAAACATTTGAGGTTCTCATCCAAGTCGGTGCTCAAGATATTAGGGCTCAAATTTTGGGTCTCAAAAAAATTAGGGATCGTCTCGAGAAATTTGGCTTCTCAAAAAGATTTAGGGGTCCAAAAAAATTAGGGCTCTTCAAAAATTAGGGTTCCAAAAAATCGGACATTCCCAAAGGACAAGGTAGGTGAAAAAATCTTGGGGCCAAAATTGACCCTGGAAGACCAAAGGTTTGGTCGAACAAAAAGGTCAAGGCCAAAAAGGTGAAGGCTAAAAAAGGTCAAGGTCAGGTAAAAATTCGAGCTCAAGAAAGGTCGCGGTCAGAAAAGGTCAAAAAAGGTCGCGGTCATTTACGTCCAAAATGGCCCTGTTACTACTTACCTAGATAAAAGAGGTAGGAAAGTTTAGTGATAAAGCCAAAGCCACTATTCCTATGGTTCCCAAATGGAAATTTAGAGAAAGCACCAGAGGAATATAGAGTCAAAGTACACATATTTGGCAGTGTAAGTTCCCCTACAATAGCAAATTATGTTTTGAAACAGACTACCTAGATAAAAGAGGTAGGAAAGTTTAGTGATAAAGCCAAAGCCACTATTCATAGAAATTTTTATGTAGATTACTGCTTGAAGTCTGTAAAATTAGGAAATGAAATAATAGTTTATAATGAAGTAAAATAAATTTAAAAATTAGTGGATTCAAACTGCATGGAGTAGCAAGTAATTCAAGGATTTTTTAAAGAAAATATTGACAATCAGGACTTGAATAAAAATTCTAAGAGAAATTATCCGTGTTTAAACTGCCTTCACAAAAAGCATTAGGTTTGAATTGGGAAAATGATTTGTGAAAGTGACTATTTAGTGTATTCTAACAGTCAATGGATCCGGTCTTTTGTGGTCCGTCTAAACTTTTTTGGGGCGGTGTTGTATCTGCAGTTTGTACAAGAGGATTACGGATTGGAAGCCTGGCAATACAAGATTGACTGAACATGAAATTCCGTTCGCCATTGTGATTGTATGTTGATGCTGAGGAGACTAAAGTAATTCATTATTTAGAGTTGACAAGCAGTTGCTCCCTCAATTGAATACAAGAAGTAAATTATTGGATAATCACTAGCAAAGAGTTATGCTGTTATAAGACTTTCCTCAGTGGGAGTTACCATCCGAGGCGATGATGAAATAAATGGCTCTGGTCTGAATGGAAATTCTTATGGATGTTCTGGAAACTATTGCATGAATTTTGACCATTTTTTTACAAATCACTATCTCAATGTCAAATCTGGCAAAGGGAGCACTTCTTATTATCACATAGCACTTACGAAGGACTTATCCAAATTATGGCTAGATAGGTAATCAGTGAAATGAAATAGTGAAAGAAATTAAGGAAAGTAAGTATTTTTCTATTATTTATTCACTGTAGACATTACTCTATTAAAGACAAGCTTGAGGCTTTGAGTTTTGCTATCGATATGGTAGCAAAGAGGTACGCTAAGAAGAACTGCTTTTGAGGATGTTATTAGAAATCTTGGTTATACAGGGTAAAGAACTGTAGCGGAAACGGGATGTGTTAGTTTCTCAAGCAAATGAATTGAGAAATAGTAGCTTTGTCAGGCGTCGAATGACTATGTATAATGCTGCTTATATGTCAGGAATACTGATTCTGGCCTGCAAGCAAGCAATATACGAGGTCAACTCATCTAGCATATTTTATGATCAATGGTTCAGCTCATTCCTTAATTTTGTGGGATCTAGCTCTGACATGTTTAAACAGGCGGTTTCTTTTTGCTTTGCTTCAGATCTTTATAATTTTGTTCCCTCGAGTAACGCATCGTTGGTTGTATCGTTAGAATCTTTTTTCTTAAAGAATATACTGTCAAACACTATGTGGACAAAGGTGTCAGGCTCGAGTAGAAGCAGTAAAAGTCTAAACGGATTTGTTAAGGTTGGAAGCTTATTGTTAAGGGTTTAAACTCTGTATCCTGAAGAAAAAATGAGCGACCAAGTCATTCCAGCAAGAGGCAAGGGAAATTGAAAAAAATTGAGTTCACTATTAAAAGTACTCTTTATGTCTGTAATAATGGGAACCAATACTTGAAAAACTTTATTCTGAAATAAATAAAATTGCAATCGTAAGATATGGTTGGTCACCGTTATTAATTTGCATAACTCACTGTGTAACTTAGTTAATGAAATTAGAAATTCATTAGAAACCTACGAAAATTGTGCAAAAGAAAAAATGGAAAATCTTTACACAAAAAGACATCAAGAATGTATCTAAACTAGTAAGATCTGGAAAAGAAGAAAATTATCAATATGCATTCATCAAGCATGCGTCAATACATATTAGGATAAACTTGTCAACAGAATAAGATAGCAAGTTTTGCATACGAGCGAATTTTCTAGAAAAGTTTTATTCTTTTCAAATCTCACCGAAACCGACCCAGACGACATTCGATAAAATCAGTCCAAATTATTACATAAAAGTCATCGATCCGACTTAGAAGATTTTGGAGCAGAATGCATTCATCACTTAAATGCTTGCTTTTTAGAAGAGGTAATTGGGCCGTAAACCTTGTCCCAATAACAATATTTCTATACCAAAGCCTCAATGATATATATATCCAATCCGAATATTGCATAAATTAATTTTTATGTATTTCCTGCAACAAACTGCTCAGCTGAAAGATCAATCTCCACACTTAGAAGGGTTAAAAATTATTTACGTTCGTCCAGTCCCAACATGCGTAGTTAATCTTGCTGTAGTTGCTATTGAAAATGATTTCACCGTAAAATGAGATTACGAAAGATATATTGGACAAAAGTTGTAATGAAAAAAGGCCAGACGAAAACCTTAATGAATCATTAATTTGGCGATGTAATTGTATATGTAGTATGATATATATATCTATATATATATATATATATTATATAATATATAATATATATATTATAATAATATATAATATAAGGGCGCATAAAATTTTTTTGGCCCATTGATCATAGAGTGATTCTAATGTATACTGTATTATATATATTATATATATATATATATAGTATATATAATTATATAGGTATACATATAGTAGCGTCGGGCGGGTGACCGGGCCCGCCTCTTTTAGGAGGGGTGATTCCGTCCACTCTAAATAAAATAAAATAATAAAAAATTTTTTTTTTTTTTTTCCGCTCATTTTTATATGCCACGCGTAGTACTACAAGAGTTTTATTTTAGATCATATTTAAGTTTCTAGCCAAGTTTTTTATAGTTTTTAAAAAATGGTTAGAAAATTAGGGTACAAAATTTCCTTCAATAGAACTTCACTTTTGAAAAAAGGTGAGTTTTTTTTAACTCGTTATAGAATATGAAAAATGTGGATTTCGATTTTAATTATTTTTTCAGTGGATACACCCGAGTATGTTAGCTTTAGAACTGGCAAAGTAAATTTTTGATCCAAGCAGTAATAGTGGCAAAAACGGGACCTAACTGGTCCGATTCACCCCGCCGCGTAAAAAATGATGGAGGGGTGGCTCGGACCACCATTGTTTTCGTATTTACGTATTATTATTGACATTTTATTACGTATAATTAATTTTAAATGTATAAAAAGTTACTTATATTTAAGTGAAAATTTTTAAAAAAAAGTGAAATTTTAATAAAAAAAACGAGTTCAAAAAAAGTGGTCAAAATTTTTGGGCGGAGAGGGGGGAAAATCGGACCACCTTATTTATATTCGATTCTTATTTATCATTATTGACATTTTTAATTATCTTATTACGAATTTTAATATGATAATAATTATTATTATTTAAGTAAAAATTAAAATATAAATTGAAATTATGACGTAAAGAAGACGAATGTTAAAGATGGTCCGAGTCAGCCCCTCAATGGTGTCCGCTTCACGCCTCCCAACGGTCAGCTGACTCGGCGTTTATTCGAAACTTTAATAAACTTTTATTATTAGAATTACGTATTATTATTTTTTTGTGTCTTTGATGGTGACTATAAGGCCGTGATTTACAAAAAAAAAAATTTCAAAAAGTGCATTAGGGGAAGTTAGTCGGGAGACCAAGTTATACCTAAAAGTGGTCCACGTCACCCCGCCTGAATCATATAATAATAATATATATATATATATATATAATAATATATATAGTTAGTATATATATAGTTAATATATATATAATATATATATATATATATATTATATATACTATATTATATACTATATAATATATATTATATAATATATTATTTATTTTTTTGTTCAGAATACACTTACTATAAAATAAAATCTTTTGATAATTGTAAAAAAAAAAAAAAAATTGATGGAAATAGTAAGGCAAAAGGTCTTCAATGCTGAATTTTATAAAAAAAATCAAAAGCATTAGACTAAAAAAAAAAAAAATAATGATATAAAAAAAAAAAAAAAAAAAAAATAAAATGTCTTTTTTATAAAAAAGTTACCGTGCCTCTCAAAGTTTGGAATAATCCCATAGGTCTTTTCGTTATACTCCAACGGACCGGATTCCTTTTGTCACACTTCTCAGTGTAGGCTATTTTTATATTGTGAGAAGAGGGAAATTAGGCCAACAGTAATGTACGAAACCATAATATAGAAAAGCAAATACTTTTAAAAAATGCTATATTTTATTTTTCTATTGTACCCATACAATGAACAAAAAAAAATTAATTTAATTAATGCTGAGAATTATATAAATTAAGGATGTTTAACGAATATATATATATATAGATATGATTGGATATATATATAAATATAATATATATATATTATATATATAATATATATATATATACTATATATTAGTATATATATATATATATATTATATATATATATAATATATATATATATATTAAAATCTTTAAGGAGAGTCAATAGCATTTAAATTTAGAGTTTTGGTATAATTTGGCATTGACGATCAATCTAGGGTTAAGATTTAGGTATATAGCCTTGATGATCCATAAAGGTAGGTTAAGGTGTATGGCATCAACAATCCATATATGTTAGTTTCTGTTAGGACCTTCCTTAGTTCTGAAGTATAGTATCGTATCCGGCCCATGCCCTAATTATATATATATATATATAATATATTAATATATATATATATTACTATATATATATATAATATATGATATATATATATATAATATAATATTATATATATCTATAATATATAATAAAAAAAATAGTATTAAAAGTACAGAAAAATTTAATACTTACAGGTGGATGACAATAACCATATTACCAAATATTAATAATAAAAAAAAAAACAAAAAAAATTAAAAAAATACTACTGAAAAGGTAACAACACTTACCAGAAATAACAAATTAACATAGTTTGGAATCAGCGTATAAAGCCTTATTATATGTAGAAGTCGTTTTATGATGTTAAAACTAAAATACCCTAGGGTAGACCGCCCCGATATCAGATGTCGGGGTCGGTCTCTCGGCCTCTAGGTGCGATGGGGGGGACTTGTCCCCCCTCTGTCCCCCATCGCTCGAGCCCCCTAATGGAAATGGGTTTCCTTGAGAGGACCATTTTTAAGGGGGCTCGAGCCATGGGGACCAGCGGGAGGGACGAAGTCCCCCCTTCATCCACCTAGAGGCCGAGAGACCGACTCCTGCCATATCTTTGCGGTCTACTCTAGGGTGTTCGTTAGTTTTAAATCATAAATACGAATTTCTCGTTTTATTTGTCTGTCTTTGCTTTCGTTTTGTTTGTTGTGTCGTGCGTGGGTGGTGTGATGGCAGGTGTGCGTAGATGCGGCTTTCTACGACTCCACCACATCCGCTGGCTTAAGCTCTAATCCTGCTTCCGTTGGAACACCATCCTTTCTAACTCTAAGCTTTTGCTCCTTCTGAGACTCAGATGTGCTAAGAATTCATCCTCTATACTCGTTTAATGTATTCAACCCTACAACTTATTTTGCATAATTCCGTCTAAAGTGGAGTAAATGTTGCCTAGTGTATACATAAATCACTCCCGTACAACACGTCTCGTGAATCTCAAATCTCCTAACTTTCGATGTTCTTTGGCTAAAAATCTTTCTCCCTTCTACTCAATAATCTTGTGCTTCTGCTACCTTTCTTATCCTAACAGAACAGATTTTCACGCCTTTTTTGAATTTCTTACTACTTCTCAACGAACTGTTATAGTCTTCTCATCCATATACTGAGGTCCTCTATTTAGGGGATTTCAATGTAGACACAACACTGAATGTTGGGGTCCTCTCATACTGAGTTAGGTGGAGAGGAGGCCGAATCATTCAGCTTCTCGACGATCGTGGAACAGCTAAATTAAAGAACCCAAACATCATTCGATCGTCCTGAACCATTCTTGAACACACTTGACCTATGTTTCACCACTATCCTTCTCTCTAAAATACACCACTTTCGCTCACTATCGGTAAAATCTGAGCCACAAACCTTAATACTCCTAATTTTAAATTACTTTCACTCAACAAGGCTCACATCCTGCTCTCCGTTTTTTTCTGGCACTTGATCGGGGGCCGATTGGGGGCTTGCGTTGCTTCTACGCTATAATTGAAGTGACTGCTTTGTCTCTGGTAACGCTTCGACTTCTGCCGATAAGGTGGGAGCTGTAAGTTCGTTGATCGAGGTGGATGAGCAGATGTTCATCCTTTCTTCGACTAAATCAGTTTTCTCTTCTCATAATCCATGTTCGATCGTGCTTGTTCTCTGGCCATTAGGCTAGAGACAGTGCGTATCGGCGGTGGAAAAATTCTCGTCTCCTATCACTCTTGCTATTTTTCATTCTGCTAGAAATTCGTTGCAGGGATACTTCTTCGACGTAAAGCGGGCTTTCATCAAAACGAAAGTGCGCTACTCCTTCGGTTCTCCTACGGACAAATCTTTCTGGCCTCTTTGCAAAAAACATCTCTAACAACTCTGTAAATCTGTTATCTTTTCCTCCTCTTATTCGTCTGATGGTTCTGTTGCTAATTCGCCTCCAACTGAAAAAGGCCAATCTCTTCGGCCTCCTATTTTCCTCTTACCAACCTTGGACGATTCTGGCATTCCTCATCCTCCTCCTTCTCATCTCAGGTGTCCTATGCCTTTGCCTGTTATTACATTCGATCGGGTGCATGGGGCTCCTGAAACTACGTAAAACGTTAGGAAGGTGGGGTGGCCCGGATGGCAATTCCTCCCGAGTTGAGGGAGTAGTGCTTCCCGTGCTATCCCCGCCCCTCTTTTCTAATCTATATTCTCTATGTCTCAAACTAACACTTTCCTCATGGTTGGAGTAGAACCGACCGGCCCCGGCCCGCCCCGGCCTGAACCCCGGCCATTTTTAAGACCCGGCGCCGGCCAAAAATCTGCAAAAACCGGGTTTTCTACCGGGGTTAACTGTAAATTACATCTAAATAATAGAGGTTAATCAAACAAAAATAAAAAAATATATTTTACGATTATTACTCCTTTTAGTTAACATTGAATGAAAATATATAAATTTACTAAATATTAATCAATTTTTTTTTTGGTATTTACTATGATTTCAAAATTAAGCAATTGAGGCCAAATAATAATTTTTCCGAGTTTTTAACAAAAAATATTCGAAATTTGAAAATCAAACGAATTCGGAAAAAGGAAATAAATATAATATTGTTAAAAATATAATGTATTTATTTGTTTAAAGTAAATATCTTCAAGAATTCATATTTGGAAGATCTCTTTCAATAATTATTTATTTAATTGAAATATATATATATATATTATATATATATATATATACGATATATAAATATAATATATATATATATATATATATATATAAATAATATATAATATTATATATAATTTATACAATATATATATATATATATATAGTATATATAAATATATATATATATAGTTTATATATATATATATTATTAAATTATATTATATATATATATATATATATAGTATATTATATTTATAATATATATATATTATATTATATATATATATATATATATATAATATTCTTCTTCCACGCTTCCACAGAACCCCTGTAAGCGTGAACGCTTGTCAGATGTTCTGGACGAAACCCCTTCACCAACCGCGTTCGGTCCTCATAGATCTCCGACTCTTCCCTCCTCCATCCCACGTCCTCTTCTCTCAATGGCCGTCCTCTCACGTTAATCACTATCTGTTCTTGGTGCCTAACGCTGCGTCTTCCATGCTGCCCTCCAATCGTAGTACCTCTTCGGGTATACTATTATCAATTCATCCTCATCATATGTCGTACCATCTTCCCGCTGTCCTTTTCAATAAACCAGTATACTGTCCACCCCCAGCTCCTCTCTTATATCATCATTTCTCGTTCTATCCCTCCTCGTAACTCCTTTTATGGATCTTAACACCCTCATTTCACACGCTTGTATCCTACTCTTAGTTTTTGTGGTTAAAGCCCACGCTTCGCAACCATACTTTAGTATAGGGTCGTAGTATACACACGTATATTACTATTTTCACCTTTCGAGAGGGACATTTCTGTCCTCGTATTAAACGGATATAGCAATCTTATGTATTATTAAAACTTTTCTATGTCTACTATTCAATTCTATATTAATAACATTTCCCGCCCCGAAACAAACCCCAAGGTATTTAAACTGATCCTGCTTCAATTCTTGAACCCTCACTCTAATATTCATTTTTCCTCCTCCTCTTTACTTATGCAACATCACCTGCCAGCTTTCTCTCATTTATCCTCATCCTCTTCTCCCTCAAACCCTGCATCCCAAACACTGGAATATCTCTGACAAAGCCTCTCTTGAATTCCGCCACCAAACGCAAAGGGTCATCAAGCTGTATCCAAGAGACAGTTCCCTCCACTCCTCTCTGGACCATTTTTCCACAATAATCCATAAACAGGATAAACAAAATCGGAGAGAGAACACTACCTTTTTTCACCCCCGTATCAACCTCAAACCAAGTCTCCATCGTCCATCTGGGTCTTCATTGCATTTACTATTCGTTATATAGTCTCTTTATTGCTCATCTTCAGTTTTTCCGGTATTTCCAAATACCTCTCTCGTTCTAGAGGTATATTCCACAAGCCCCTCTCGATAGCGATCAAAAGCCTTCTCTCAGGTCTAAAACAAAGTCCAAGATACATTTTTCTGTTAAAACTTCCCTAACCCCTTTCACATACCATCTTTAAAGGGAATATCAAATCAATAGTTGATCTATTTGGCCTAAAGCCATGTTGCTACTCGTCCATTTTATCTTCTACCCTCTCTCACTCAATCTTTTTTCTAATAATTCGTTCATATATTGGTTCAAATGCAATTCCTCGTAATTTTCTACGTCTGCCTTAATCCCATTTTTTAAAAATATGGCATATTACTGACTGTTCCATCTTTAGGTGTTGTCCCTTGTCTTCTCGCCAGCACTTATTCCTTTTAATTCTTTCATCCATACAGTTCTTCTCCTCCCAGCTTCTTCAAGATTTCCGCCGAATCATATCTTCACCAGTGCTTCCCGTTTTTGCACTTCCCATAGGCATAGCCATTTCTCGTCCGTGAGTCTGCCATTCGTCCTCCACCACCTCCCTTGTTTATCTCACTTCATCGCATATTTCCTCCTCCCCACAATCAATTTGGTATATATCAGCAATCAAATCAAAAAATAATTCTCTATCTTTCCTCCAATCTCTTTCGGGTCCGTTAACAGACGTTCCAGTTCTCTATTCTTTATTGCATAGTGGAGGTGCTGGTTCTTTCCTATGTTTTTGTCCATATTAAGTATCAATTTCTAAGTACCCGGCAGGTCTCTTCCAATTCTCTACCAATCTTCTCCGATGTTAATTTTCCTTTTTCCATTCTTTTTATTCCGTGTTCATTTTCTCTACCGTTATAATGCTTCTCTATCCTCCCATTCTTTCTTGTCTTCATTCGCATCTTCTAAAACATTTCCATTTTCTCTTGACTGCTTCTGCACTCTTTTCTGTCCACCGACGCTGTTTGTCTTTTCTTTTTTCCATATATTGTTTTGGTTTCTATGGATCCTCTCAGATACCTCCACCAATGCATTCACGGAAAACCTCCCAACCTCCCTCCACATTACATCCTTCCCAATCCTCTGTCTTTTCGTAATCCATTTCTCTCTGGAATGTGTTTTTACAATCCTGTTCTCTCAGTTTCTCAACCATATATATAAAAAAATATAATATTAATAGTATTATGTATATATATTATATTAAATATATATTATAATATTATATAAATATATATAATATATATATATATATATATATATAAGTATATATATTAATATTTAATATAACTTAATATTATTTAGTTTACAATTATTTTCCAAAAATTTCTTTCGAAAATATTTATTTATTGAATTAATTAAATGTATTACATTTTTATTAAATTATTAAAATTAATTGAATTATATTTAATTTTCATCTAAGTTTTAAGACTTTCAGTGTTTTTGACTTACATTTCTATTTTTAGCTAAGCCCCGGCCCCGGCCCCGGTTAAAATTAGAAGCTAATTTCCGCGGCCTGGCTCTGCAAAATTCCTGCCCGGTCGGTCCCTCCTAGTTGGAAGCACGCACATGTCCACCTATTCCGAAAAAAGAAGCCGCTGTGATCCTTCTAACTATCGCCTCATATGCCTTTACTTGTATTCTATCTAAGATCTTGAAACTCCTTCTCAACTCGGATCGCCGGACGGAACTCGAGGCCGCGTTCGCTTCTGACCGGTGGCTAGGAGCGCTTTCGGCGCTCGCGGTCGATTGGCGATATACTTCCTATTTAACTGATTTATGGTTTCCGCCCTTAGGTCCACACGGGAGAAACTTGCCTGGTGGCGCTTGACATATTCCAAAAGCATTTGACCGTGTATGGCATGCGTCACTGCTTCAAGCTCCCCTCCTTTGTGGTTTCCTCCTTCTCTTTTGCTTACTTATGTCAGTTTTCTTTTCAAATCGCTTCAATATCGGCTGTTGTTGATGGGGATACTTTTTTTCCCTTTTCTGTCAATAGTGTGTTCCTGGTCAGGGTTCTGTCTTATCTCCTATTCATAATGTTCTTTCTCACCTGCTACATCTAACTTCTATTCACATCATATGCCTGATGACTCGACGCCTTCATTCTTTCACTTCATTTCAATTTCTGCCTCCTTCTTGTTTACTTCTAGAATTGCCTTCGTCTTAATCCTTCCGATTTCTATTCTCGCTGATCTGGATAGAATTTCCGAGTGGGTTCGTCTGAACCCTGTTGATAATTCCATTCTTTAAAAAACTCAACTTCTACAACCTCTCCTCTCTAAGACCACCTTCCAACTTTCCTTTCTCTTTCGACGGTTCTCTCGTCTCTCCTGTTGTGACAATTATAAACATCCTTGGCCTTACATAAACAATAAAAAT